>PVKC010043925.1:0-11670 GCA_004027635.1 Crocidura indochinensis | reverse complement strand
CAGGCACGGGGGACCATATGGGGCACCGGGATTCAACCCGATGACCTTTTGCATGAAAGGTAAACGCCTTACCTCCATGCTATCTCCCGGGCCCCAAAGTACTACTCTTAAATTTTTAAGAAGTTACCATAGTGTTTCCCATAGAGATTGACTGAGGTGACATTCACACCAACAATAAATGCAGGTTCCTTTTTCACCACATCCATATTTATACTGATTGTTTCTAGTATTTTTGATAGATGCCATTCTCAAGGATGTAAGACTGTACCTCATAGTCATTTTTAATTACATTTTTCTAAGAATGCATGGCAATTTTTTAAAATGCCTTCCAAAATATCCTCTTTGGAGAAATATTCCTCCCTCCTATTTTGATGGGTTATTAGTTTGTTGTTGTTGAGCTTGTAAGTCCTTAGGTATCTTGGATATTATATATATATATATATATATATATATATAATATTTGTCTGTTGTATGGTCTGCAAATATTTTCTCCCATTCAGTTGGGTGTCTTTCTACTTTCTTTATTATCTTTGCTAATAGAATCAAATCATTGAAGTTGTCTCTTAAGTTCATATCCTGGAGTGTTCAGATATGTGCTCCTCAACATAGGAAATGTTTAGAAGTTATTAAATCACAGACTGTACTTTGAGAAATAGAATGACTTTTGAAGTGCCTGTAAATTTCATTACTTAGTAGGATTTTGCAAAGCAGTGGCAAAAATGGTATGCTGGTCTAGTTCCTTTCTCCATTGCTGTTATTCAATATTGTACTAAAAGTCCTAGCCAGAGAAATTTGGCAAGAAAAAAAAATAAATAAAAAGCATCCAAATTGGAAAGGAAGAATTAAAGTAATGGTTTTTTTGCAGACAACAAGACTCTATATATAGAAAAAAATTCCACAAAATACTACCCAAAGATTCCATGAAAAGAACTAATAACCAAATTTAGCAAATTCAGCAGGGTAAAGACCAACACATAGAAATTGGATGCATCTTTATCAGAAGTGGAGAATCCAATGACCCAAATAAGAAACATTTCTGTTCATAAGAGAATATAAATGTAGGAAAACCTAGTGACTAAGCTGATTATGAAAATAAAAGATATACATAGATAGCAATGAACTTTCACAAAAAGAAATTAAATAAAGTCTAAGGGAGTTATCTCAAAGAGTTGGGGTGCACGCTTGCATTTCTGAGGTAAAAAGTCAATTCCCCGTTACCAGATGGCCCCCAAAAGCACTACCAGAAATAACCTCCAAGCACCAAGCCAGAAACAACCTACATGCACAACCAAAGTGACCCCAAAACCAAAACAGAACAAAAGGATAAACCATAAAAAGAGAGAGCAATAGCACAATGGGAAGGGTGTTTGCCTTGCACTCAGGCAACCTGGGTTCGATCCCTGGCATCCCATATAGTTCTCTGAACTGACCAGGAATAATTCCTAAGTGAAGAGCCAGAAGTAACTCCTGAGCACATCCAGGTGTGTCCCAAACCCCCCAAAATACATATTTGAATCCCCACCTGATCCCATACTCAATATTATTAATCTATGACCTAAATAAAAAGCATTTTAAAAAGTCTTGAAAGAAAGCACAGAGGCCAATTTCATGACTCTTATTTGTCTATGAATTTTAGACTTGACAGTAACACATAAATGAAAAGAGCAAAGAAAATGATTCAGTGAACTTCATAAACAGAACATTTTGTACATCAAAAGATGTTATGAGGGACGTAAGAAACGGAAGCTGATGCCATGGTTTAGAGCTCATGCTTTGCACGCAGGTTCCCTGTGTTCAATACTGGCACCAAATAACCCCCAAGAAACGCCACTAGATATGTGTTTCCACAAAAAGTTAGGACAGGTAAAGAATAATAGACAAGACAAGAATATTCACATATAGCTGAAAAAGGTTTATTATCAAAAATAATAAGCACACAAAAAGAATGCATACTATGGTTTATAATAGTAAACCATTGTTTAGAATTCATTAATACAAAAAGACAAAAGACATAGGTAAAAAATTTGACAAAGATCTTGAATTGACATTTTTCTAATCAGGAATCACAAATGACTAAAAGCAAATACAAAAATGTTAATCATCAGCCATGAAAGAACTATAAATCAAAGATTTAATGGCTCACACAATGTTTTTCATTTACTAGTAAAGTTAAACAAAAACGAAAGAAGAAAGAAAAAGGAATCAGTGTTGGCAAGAATGCAAAGAACAAAGAACCCTCCTAGTACAAATGGGAATTTTGATGGCAGTAACGACCTCCTGAAAAGCAGTTTGGTCATTCCTCAAACCTTAAACTCAACATTTTTATATGATGCAGAAATTCCACTCTTCAATATATGCCCCCAAGAATTTCAAACAGTGATTCGCACAAAAAATGTGTTTGTGAATGTTTAGAGCTGTACAATAATAGCTAAAAGGAAGAAACCACCAAAATGTCATCCTGGATCCATTGTAAGTAGATGTTAGGTGAATTAGTCTATTAAAAATGTCATTTGACTATGAACGAAGTTCAGCCATAGGAAAGAATGACCCTAAACCATGCTGTAGTCTTGAGCTCCTCCACTAACAAAGAAATCCAGGTACAATCAGGGAAGCAATGGGATATATATGGCTTTGTGGTTGCATGAATGTCTTGCATGAAAGAGACCTGGCAAGGGGCAGCAGAGATAGCATGAAGGTAAGGCGTTCGCCTTTCATGAAGAAGGACAGTGGTTCAAATCCCGGCATCCCATATGGTCCCCCGTGCCTGCCAGGGGCAATTTCTGAGCTTAGAGCCAGGAGTAACCCCAAAGAGCTGCTGAGTGTGACCCAAAAACCAAAAGAAGAAAAGAAAAAGAAAAAGAGACCACAACAATAAAAATGAGCCAAAGCAAAGCAGCCAATGATTCTTTGATATATGGTATTATAAATCAAAGAATATTATTGTGTGCTACTACATATCAATGAATGCATAATACATATATAATTCTACATATTCAAGAATCAGCTAGGCAAATCCCTATGGCCAAAATTACTAGGTGACACCCCTCCCCCAGAAGACAGGAGGGGAGAGGAACAGGAGTTACAGGTTAACGTACAGGTTGGTTTTCTTTCTTTTTTATTAGTAATAATTTCTTCAAGCAAAAGTGTTACAAAAGTGTTCATAGTTGGGGTTTCATCATCAAATGTACACCACCTTCATTCACCAGTGTAACTTTTCCTGCCAACAATGTTCTCCATTTCCCTCCTTCCTCACCCCCACCTGTCTTCATGACAGGCATTCTATTTATCTCACTTACTGCCATTGTCACGATCTCGAATCGTTGCTAGTGTAGTTATATTGCTAACAGCACTCAAGACTCTATGGTGAGCTTCAAAAAGTGAGCCAGTCCTTCCAGCCCTCACATCTATTGTCTCTGAGTATTATTAGTCTACTATCTTTTATTTTTCTTAAATCTCACAGATGTATGAAATTATTCTTGGTCTACAAGCTGGTTTTCTCGCTTCTGGGGTCATACCCAGTGACACTCAGGAGTTACTCCTGGCTATTTGCTCAGAAATCACTCCTGGCTTGGGGGGCCATATGGGACACTGGGGGATCCAACCATGGTCCATCCTTGGCTAGCCAGGCAAGGTAAACACCCTACAACTTGTGCCACCACTCTGGGTCCCTATAAGCTGGTTTTCTAAAGTAAAAGTTAAGTTCCTAGAAGAATAGTTCAGATCAGGTAACAACAAGAGCTCACTAAACCTTCTGACAATGTCTTAATACAACACTGCAGATGCAATAATTTCACAAATTTGCTTGATTCTGTATTTTTCATCACTTCTTTCTTCTTTTTTTAAATAATTTTGCTCCCACTTATCTGGAAATAAATGCATTATGATCAACTATATTAGCTATGAAATACATGCTCTTTAAATAAAGTAAAAATTTAAAAGTAGCTCAATATATGTATTTTGCTAGAGTAAGGTCCCAAGCTTATCCCCTAATGCTGTCACATGAGCTGAGTGAATCCAGCTGTTCTACTGTTTGTGTCTGGCAGCCTTGTTGTCTGGGAGCCCTGGCACTGCCAGCAATTTCCAGTCATGCTGTAGCCAGGCATGGGTGTGCCCACAATGAAAAGGTTGCAACTCCCAGTTAGCACCACAACTAAAAGTTGGGTGAGCCCATAATGAGGAAGTGCCCTTACAACCACACTACACCACTACAACCATCAGGATGTGGTCAAGTACCACAGCTCAAGAGCTTCCCTGGTGAGCACCATGACTAAATGTGTAATCACTGCAGGCAGGGGTTTGTATGATCTACTATCATTCAACAACAACCACAAAGGGAAGAGAAGGAGAAAAACCCAATAATAATATTATATTAAAAGTCCCAGATATAATACATGGATGATGGTGTCTTTTTAGCATGTATTGGACCACAGTTTAATTTCCAGCACCACATGGTTCCTAAGCACCACAGCTATAGCTCCAGAGGTTTCTGAACACCACCAGGGTGCTCTGTGCATCCTCAATACTGCCAGACATCCTCATGCCATTGTGTTGAACCATCCATGAGACCATACAAAACCAGACATGCAACCCAGGCCCCCCATGTGCAAAGCAGGTGCACCAACCCCCTGAACTCTCTTCCCATACTTATAAACATTTTTAATGGAGAAAAAATAAAATGGGAAAATAGGAGTCTAATATACTTCTAGAGGAATAAAGGTGTTGATTCTAGTCCTGATGCAAGAGGTGGCTGAATGACTGTGAATAAAAAGAACTTGTGTGCAAGTACTGGCGTCACACACCAGCCACTTAGAATACCTCATATTTCCCCCCTCAAACCAACCCCTTGTGGTGTCTGTAGTTGAATTTCCCATTTAGCAAAGCCAAAGGACACCCTCAGGAGAAGTAACTGGAATCCAGTTCTAAACTCATTTCATTACACCAAATCTCAAGGTCCCAACAGCTCCAACCAGCTTCACCTATGTTGTTTTCACTTCAGGGTTGTGTATATATAAATTCCTATTTTCAGATACTTGATAGAAAAAAGGAGGTATAAACTGCCAGTATTGCAATATTTGTGTGATCATGAATTAGGCTGCTAAAAATGTCATATATAATTTTCTTTAACTAGACCAAAAGCCAATGACTTTGATTATTAGTATTCCTAAGAGAATTTCTATTTCAACTCATTTATGATAGCCAGAGATTGAGTGGCTCAATATTTTTTATTTATCTATCCTGTGTGTCTTGTAATTGTTTAGTTCCCTAAATGACTTGAATGATAGGACTAATATATATTGAATATAATTCACTTGCTGTAGTTTTCTCCTGGCTTTCTCATGAGTTATGTTTCAATTATGAGAGTGGGGAGTGTTACCATCTCCTCTTCCTACCCTTCTCAGATACCTAAAAAATGCTTAGAAAGTTAGGACTGGTGAATTTTGCCCAAAATCCAACAAGGCAAGGATGCTGGCATCCTGCTTGCCCCACTGCATAGTCGTCCAATTACTTCTGAAGTTCACTTGATCTACATGGTATGGGAATTGATCCCTACCATCCAGGTTCTTGGGAAATTGGACCTCAAGCTCACCAGGGAATTTCTCTCTATAGGACAAGAAAAATCAGTTTTTCCCTCAGCCTAGGTTTTCAGCTCCTTTGATAGCTCTCACAGAGTAGAATTTCAGAAGAAGACAATTTGTGAAGAAAGGGGAGAGGCTATTGAGAGAAATACACAGGAGCGAGAAGTAGTATTAAGTGCTCAGGAGGAGAGATCCTGGAAAACACATCTCAGGTGGATCTGAAGGCACATTCCTCAACTGGTCAATGCTAGCTGTTTACCTTTGAAAAGATGGTTTCGAGGAAAAATTTTTTTTCCCCAAACCTGTGACATTTTATGTAAACAAATTATGTCTAAAGTAGGGGTCTCAAACTCGTGGCCCTCGGGCCGCAAACGGCCTTCCAAATGGCCCTCTGTACAACATTTTGTGGCCTTCCCTAAAGGGGTCTTTTTTTGTTTTGTTTTGTTTTGTTTTGTTTTAGTGATTTGGGTCATACCCCCCAATGTTCAAGGCTTACTACTGACTTTGCACTCAAGGATCACCCCGATTTTGCCTCCTGCGGCCCACAGGTAAATTGAGTTTGAGACCCCTGGTCTAAAGGAAAAGTATAGGATTCTTGATGGTCTTTTTTATTTCTTAAACTTCCCAACTCATGGCTTAAATCCTATCTTTTTTGGTTTTGGTTTTGTTCTTTGGGCCACACCCAGTGACACTCGGGGGGTTACTCCTGGCTTTGTGCTCAGAAATTGTTCCTGGTTTGGGGGGACCATATAAGACACCAGGGAATCGAACCACAGTCCATCCTAGGTCAGTCACGTGTAAGGCAAACACCCTAACCCTGCATCACTGCTCTGGTCCCAAATCTCATCTTTTTTCATTTTAATTTCTAATTTATTAAATTATAAAAAATTAAAAATTATTCATTATAAATTTTAAAACTCTTGCTAACAGTTCAGGGCCTTCACTGTTCCAACCTACCACCAGTGTCTGTATCCCTCCACCAATGACCCAAGATTACCTCCCTCTCCTCAGCCCACCTTCTCAGCAAATTTACTTTATAAAAATGTACTTATTAGAATTTGGATGACATACATGCACTCCTGTGGTTTCAACTCTTGTGGTTTTATGTATATGCTGTGTATGTAAACATTTCCATGGGATTATTATGTTACTGATCCTACCCTGATTGGTGATTGTGCCTTACCCTAGGGTGTGACCTGGCATTCTGCTCCCACCATAGGGTGGTACCTGATTCTGCTCCCACCCTAGGGTGGCACCTGATTATGATATATAAAAGCAAGGATCTGTGGAAGGCTAGGGTTTTTTTTACAGGGGCTGATTCTGAGGCTTTTGGCTTCAGCCTTATGCACGGAATAAAGCTGTTACCTTCAGAAGCCTGACTTCCTGTTAGCTTTATATTCAATGCATTCACCTCAGAACCGCTGGCTGAACAGGGTAGCAGACTCATGGTCCGAGCTGGAGGAGAAAAACCTGACCCTCCATCCCTCCATCAGTCAACCCCATCAAGGGTTGTTCTGCAACATATATATATATATATATATATATATATTACATATATATATTTGTTTCACCTTAATGAGTATGAAAATTCCCAAGACCCTTGATCTTCTGTTATCACCATCCCTTGGCATTCTTGTTTCTATAATCCAATACAAAGATTTTGCTACCATTCGATTTTCACACTGAAATTTCTCCTTTTCTACAGAGGTACACTATTCAATGAATGATGCTTTAGTTTTTGCATCTGGGTGGTGCCCAGTTTTTTCATCTATGAAGGGCTCAGCATTTATATCCCAATGGCATGTGATTTTCATACATCTGGACAGCTTCAGAGATGGTGACTAGGCAAAACTTTTGTTTGCTTTTTTGGATCACACCCCAGAAGTGCTCAGGACTTACTCCTGACTCTGTACTCAGAGATTAATTCTGGTGGGACTTGGGTGACTATTTTAGAAGGTAGGTATCAAACCTGAATTGGTTTTGTGCAAGACAAGCATGCTTCTCTCTGTACTATTATTCCTGCCCCTAGCCAACTTTTTTAATAGCATCTTGCTTGAGATCTGGAGAGGCAGAACAGGGTAAACAGTTGTCTTGCAAGATTCAATGCCAATTAAATCCTCAGTACAACATAAGTTTCTCTATCACCACCAAGGATCAACTCTGATATCAAAGCCAGGCATACCTTGAGCACCACTGGGTGTGACCCAAAGAACAAAATAAATTAATCTCACATTGGTTTTACAACTTAACAAAAGAATTGTTAAGGGCAACCTCCCTCAAACTCTCTGTTGCATCATGACTTGGTGATCTTCAAGGAGAACCTCATGTCCTTGTCATTGATGGCTAGAATGTCACATATTAAACCATTATCATCTATTTGTTTCTAAATACAGTTTAGAAATCCATGACCTGTCTTCCTTTTCTGTTAACCTATAGCATCTCATGGACTCAATAAGGAAATTTTGAAAGTAATCTAAATCAACGTTCATTAAACAGATAAATCATTAGTAAAGAGCCACTGCTAAAGGAAGTTCAGACACTTAACCTCTGGCTACAGTCTGTCACATCCTTCTTTTACAATTAGGGAATTTAGTACCAAAGGAATGGCTCAGTGGTAAGAGTGAAATACATAAGTTCAACCCAGCACCACAAAAGGTGGGGGGGATAAAATGAAAATTTAGGATAATTCTCATAATAATACTTTTATATTCCTAAGAGTTCCTATATTTCATTCACTCCTTGTACTTAATAATTCCCATCTATAGAATGTTCTTTGTAAAGTGTTAGGATAAAAACAGTAAAAGGTAGTTTGTTTTCTGATTTTTTTAAGTAAACAGAAAGTTTGAAGACTGGAGATATCTTTTAGGCTATTCAAAGTTTAAACTGTTTATAAAGAAATTACATTCCAATTGTTGCAAGTAGAACTTGGTCATAAGTTTTTTGGATAGGACCGGAGAGATAGCATGGAGGTAGGACATTTGCCTTGCATGCAGAAAGACATTGGTTTGAATCACATATGTTCCCCTGAGCCTGCCAGGAGCGATTTCTGAGCTTAGATCCAGGAGTAACCCCTGAGCTCTGTGGGGTGTGACCTCAGGGTCATCTCCCACCCAAGTCATCAAGAGGATTATATAGGGAAGGGATATAGGGAGATGCTGACTTTTTGATGATCTTTAAAACAAGTGTCTAGGGGTACCTTCCTACTGCTTCCTTGTTCTTCCCTGATAGGGAAGGACATACCTAGCATGGCCAGGTAGCTTTGGGTGGTGTCTTTGGAAATAGGCTTGTGAAAAAATTCACCATGTGGTTCTTACAAAATGTTCAAAACCTGAGAAGAAGCCTGCCATATAACCTTTACAAAATGACATTCCTCCTTGTTCAGAACCCAGGTCCCAACACTCCCAAGGAACACAAACTAGATTTTAGCACCATCTCAATGGTTTTGCTGTGCTAGCACATGCACTTCAGGCGATGAAAGCCAGTGTTGATTTCCAGATTGATTGTGATTCTCACAATCCATTTTGGTGGGGGAAATGCCACAGAAGGCATGGTATCTCTGACAGCTTCTAACTTCCCTCTGCAGGGGAGGCCTTACCTGTTGCTCAAAGGTAGGTTTTTGGGAAAGGTGACTTTCTGGAAGAGAGACTTTGGGAAATTTAAAAAAATATATATGTATACCTATATATATATATAAAATGCTATGATTTACCAAATTGTTCACATACAGTTATTTTAGGCATTCACTGTTTCCAAATGAATCTCATCACCACTGTGACCTTCCCTCAATCAATGTCCTCAGTTTCTCAAGCCTGCCCACTTAGCGGGCACAAATAGATTTATTTCAGATTGCTTGTTACAACATAAGGTAAATAAATTTTTTTGTTTTTTGTTTTTTTGGGGGGCCATACCCGGCTGTGCTCAGGGGTTACTCCTGGCTGTCTGTTCAGAAATAGCTCCTGGCAGACACGGGGGACCATATGGGACACCGGGATTCGAACCAACCACCTTTAGTCCTGGATCGGCTACTTGCAAGGCAAAGGCCACTGTGCTATCTCTCCGGGCCCCAATAAAATTATTTTTTAAAAAAAGTCTTTCGTTAATTGTTTCTAACATCATTGTCTGAGTGAAATGAGTCTGAGGAAGAGGGATAAGCAGAATAGTCTCATTCATTTGTGGGATATAAGAAAAAAATAGTATGGTAATAATATCCAGAGACAATAGAGATGAGAGTCAGAAGGACCAGTCCATGGTGGGAAGCTTGCCAGAAAGAGTGGAGCAGTGCAGTTAGGGCATAGAAGGGATTACTATTACAATGATACTTGGAACTGATCACTCTGGACAAGAACTGGGTGCTGAAAGGGGATAAAATGATGTGCATGGTACCCCTTCAGTAACAATAGAGCAAACCACAGTGTCTAAACAGGAAAAACAGAGAGAGAGAGAGAGAGAGAGAGAGAGAGAGAGAGAGAGAGAGAGAGAGAGAGAGAGAAAATGTCTTCCCCAAAGGCAGACAGGTGGGAGAGGAGGGCGGGAGGGAAACTGGGACATTGGTGGTTGGAAACATACACTGGTGATCAGTCTTAGACATTGTATCACTGAAATTCAATCACAAAAAAAAAAAATTTGTAATCACATTGTTTAAATAAAGTGATTAATTTTTTGTTGTTGTTAAAGAAATGAGGTACCAAGAGATCATCTGGCAGAGAGAAAAGGGTAACACCAACCAAGATGCTCAACCTCTGAGGTCTTCCATGCCATCAGCAGCAAAGCAAGAAAGACGAAGGGCCAGCCACCAAGCATCTTAAAATTCTAGGCCCCGGGGCCCGGGAGATAGCATGGAGGTAAGGCGTTTACCGTTCATGCAAAAGGTCATCAGTTCGAATCCCGGTGCCCCATATGGTCCCCCGTGCCTGCCAGGAGCAATTTCTGAGCATGGAGCCAGGAGTAACTCCTGAGCACGGCTGGGTATGACCCAAAGAACCAAAAAAAAAAAAAAAAAAGAAAAAATTCTAGGCCCCAAAGACCCTACTCAGTCTGTGGCTCCCTCCCAAACCTGAGATGAGCAGAGCCAGCAGCCAGCCCCAGCATGTGGGAAAAATAAGCAGAAACAGGACATGACGAGGTGACAGCACAGTGTGAGTCAGCCTGGAGCTTCGGAAGGGCCCGGCAGGCAGGCAGGCTCCCAGCCCACTCTGGAGAGCTTGCGTGGGTGGTGAAGCGCTGGCAGGGAGATTCTCACCACAGCTGTCTGTGTTCCACCCTCGAGAGGAACTGCAGGAGCAGAAAAACATTCAGGGGTGACTAAGCCCCCGAGGACAAACGGGACCCTATCTCTCCCTAGGTCCTGGATGGACTTAAGCTTGTATTTTCTTCTGAGTTCACTCTCCTCCAGGCCTTAGGAAAGAGGCCCTGACTCCCAGGTCCAGGGCAGAGGGCCAGGTAATTCGGCTTCTAGTTTCTGCCAAGAAAGCACATTTTTGAGTGTTTAAAAAAAAAATAAAACCAACTAGCCGACTTCTTGTTATCTGTCCCAGAAGACAGATGATCCTTATATGAGCAGCTGCTTGAGTTCTTTACCTTCACACCTGGTTTTGTCGGATTTGATTTGGGTCACTGAACCCAGGACCCTCTATGTGCACTTTTTTGCTGGGCCAGTTTTGCTGAGCCACTACATGGTTTAAATTTAAGCCTAAGAAAAAAGGTTTTAGGACCAGAGATATAGTACAGTGGATAGACTCCTTGCCTTGCACACAGCTGACCTGAGTTTGATCAGCAACATCAGTTTAGTCCCTCTGCCTCACCAAAAGGAATTCTTGAGTGCAAATTCAGGTGTCATCCCTGAAAATTGGTGGGTGTAACCCAAAAATCAAAACAAACTAAAACAAAAGAATAAAAGATTTTGGGGCCGGACAGTGGCGCTGGAGGTAAGGTGTCTGCCTTGCCTGTGCTAACCTAGGACGGACCGCGGTTCGATCCCCCGATTTCCCATATGGTCCACCAAGGCAGGAGCGACTTCTGAGCGCATAGCCAGGAGTAACCTCTGAGCGTCACCAGGTGTGGCCCAAAAAACAAAAAACAAACAAAAAAAAGGAAT
>PVKC010043924.1:0-11683 GCA_004027635.1 Crocidura indochinensis | reverse complement strand
ATCTTGGTTGTTTCAAGAGTCTTGCTATGGTAAATAGTGCTGCGATGAATATGGGTGTAAGGAAGGGATTTTTGTCTTGTATTTTTGTGTTCCTAGGGTATATTCCTAGGAGTGTTATAGCTGGATCGTATAGGAGCTCGATCTCCAGTTTCTGGAGGAATCTCCATATCGCTTTCCATAAAGGTTGAAATACACGCATTCCCACCAGTAGTGGATAATAAACAGGCTTTGAAAAAATGAACAGGGACCCCGGAGATAGCATGGAGGTAAGGTGTTTGCCTTTCATGCAAAAGGTCATCGGTTCAAATCCCGATGCCCCATATGGTCCCCTGTGCCTGCCAGGAGCAATTTCTGAGCATGGAGCCAGGAGTAACCCCTGAGCACTGCCGGGTGTGACCCAAAAACCAAAAAAAAAAAAAAAATGAACAAACATTAATTCTTTCAATATATTTATTCTTAATAAAAATCAACATGGAGTTTATTCAGGTATTTTTTAAATAAAATAAATCAAATAAGACTTACTATGATCATACTATTATATATTTACAGAGTATTTTGTGAAGTTGTATGATAAATCATGCATACTTTTAAAATCTAAATCCACATTCATCTGAAATTAAAATTTAAAATGAGAGAAAAATTCAACAAAGCATGTTAAAGTTTGAGTCAACAGAATTTTTATTTGTATTTTGAATTTTCAAAATAAACATGGATATAGAACTGTAATTCATAATCTAAATAAGAAAATAATTTCTTTTTTTTTTGGGGGGGGGGCCACACCTGGCGGTGCTTGGGTGTTACTCTTGGCTGTCTGCTCAGAAATAGCTCCTGGCAGGCACAGGGGACCATATGGGACACCGGGATTCGAACCAACCACCTTTGGTCCTGGATCAACTGCTTGCAAGGCAAACGCCACTGTGCTATCTCTCCAGGCCCTAAGAAAATAATTTCATTGGTAAATAGCAACGTTCTCAATTATTCTACTATTAACAAACTCTGATTCTTTACTGCTCATGTTTTTTTCACAACATAGTAACATTCCACTTATATTATATTCTATATTCTAAAATAAAATATAAACACTGTTTTCTTCTAACAAAATTTTATTTTCTCCACATTGAAAGTAAAAAAGATTACTATAAAGTATCTTGTTTGTGAATATCTTTGTAGGTTTGTGCTTTTGATGGAGCTGTTATCTCTAGGGTGCATTAATTTTTGTCTTAACTATCTCTTTAATTAATGTGCAATATTAATCAGTATTGTGGTAAGATTAAGTGTATACAACAGGTTTTACAAATCTTTATGAGATAATTAAAATGTCACAGACTAATTAGTCCTAAAACTAAACAATCTTCTGGGTTCTTTGGGAAGGAGGGTACACAGAATTTGGCCAAGGGAGACAGAGGCCAAAGACTCAAGTTGGGTTCAAGTTCTGTTCCTTTTATTCAAAGCAAAAGATGAATATTTATATTCAATTTCCTGACAATTCTTAATTTTCAGACAAAGGTAACTTACCAAAAAGCATTAGGGCAAATTGTTCAAGGCATATTCTGACGCAGGGCAGTGTTGCTTTAGAAGCCACTATTTTAATTTTTAGAATATCAGCTGAAGTTATATCTTAATTACTATTTATGCTACATCCCACTTTGTTTTGCTTTTTTTCTGGGGGGGGGGGCACACCCGGCAGTGCTCAGAGGTTACTCCTGGCTATCAGAGGTTACTACTGGCTATCTGCTCAGAAATAGGTCCTGGCAGGCACGGGGGAGCCTATGGGACGCCAGATTCTAACCAACCACCTTAGGTCCTGGACTGGCTGCTTGCATGGCAAACGCCGCTGTGCCATCTCTCCGGCCCCTACATCCCCCTTTTTTTAGTTTTATAAACCTTTAAAGTCAAAATTTTTTTCTCATAGATATATAGAAAAGTCAAGATTTTTAAAACTACTTTTTTGTAGCAACTTGACTTAAGTTTAAAATGACCAAAGTTTCTCTTTTCTGTTAGTCTGTTATTTAGAGATGGTACCTAACAGTTGCGAAATAAATGTCCTTGCTCAAAAAATTTCTGGGTGAAAGGTGGTAAAAAAAAATGGGGGCCAGGCGGTGGCGCTGGAGGTAAGGTGCCTGCGCTAACCTAAGACGGACCGCGGTTGGATAACCCAGTTCCCCATATGGTCCCCCGTGCCTGCCAGGAGCGACTTCTGAGTGAATAGCCAGGAGTAACCCCTGAGCGTCATCAGGTGTGGCCCAAAAACAAAAAAAAACAAAACAAAACAAAAAAAAAAAAAAAGAGAGAAAGGAAGTTCAATGCTCTTATCTTAAGGTTTTCTCAGCTTTTTCTCTGAAGGATTTTAACCATTATAGGCACTTATTGAGGCTTCTTCAATTTATTTTTCTCCATACCATCTATCAAATCATTATCATCAGAGAAATTTTGTTTCCTAGAACAGCTTTGTCCCATTTTTCTGTATAATTATTTGCCTTCTTAACTCAGTCTATCTCTACAAAGGGGTCCTAGGCACCCTGAAGAGGTCCTATCGGTGCACCTAAGAAATAAAAATAAAAGAAAAAGGGCAGAAAAAGATATCTTACCTTTTATGATGGTTCCACATTAGGAGCCAATAAAATATTTTTAAAATCATAATAGCTTTCTACTTATTGTTTCTATCCAAGATACATATTATCTACAATATGTCTGCAAGATATAATAAAAATTTCTTTAACAGACTACTCATCCAGGATGAGTAAGAAAACTTATCTCCCAAGGGAAAGTAAATATTTAAAGAAAGAATATACCTAGTTTTCAGCTACTTGGAACATAAAAGAATGATTCAGACTTTCACACAACTCTCACTGCAAACTATATATTCATTCTTCTGTCTATAAGAATCTTAAAATGTGCAAAACATATGTTTCTGAGGAGATATTCTTTATCTTTAAAGCATTCCTTTCCTTTTGCACTGTAGGTTCAAACTGCAGATTTTAAAAAAAATCCAGGGAAAACCGTATTCTTAGAGTATTTTACAAAGTGTTTCAAAATACAAAATGAGTTTCTTTGTCATTATAAAATTAAGTTAGATAAATAGGTTGAACACAGATTTTTTTTTAAATTTGGTTAATTTTACTTTTTACATTACTGCTGAGACCTTTTGCTAAAGTAAAGCCTCTGGGCATCCAGAAAACAGACAAAAAAAACTATATTCATTTGAATAAGCAATTGCATAAAATTCATTTTCAGTGTTCAAATAACTAGGTCCCATTGTTACAGATTTTCTGAGAATTACGAATTGTCAGATGGAATACAGCAGACATCTTCAGAAATATTTAGTGAAATTGCCCTACAGATACTGATTTAAGATTATAGTAATTTAGTTTGGTTAGGATAAAACCTGAACAGTTGTGCTTAAAGAAATATGTTAGTTAGCTTTATTTTATATCAAGAGGTGATAAAATTGTTTTTACAACTTATTCAAAATTATTTTCATGATACACCATTGAGCTGAATTAAAATGATAAACTTTATCCTTTTGGTCCTCTGCTAGACCCCTCATGTCCTTATCTGACTCTCATAAATGAGACACCTTTATATCAGCTCTAAACATTATAAACATAACTGTTAGGCTACCTTTGCCCCATAATTAAAACTGCAATTTGTAAGAAACAAGGAGAATAGCTAAATATCACCGAAATTGAAAAGTACAAATCATCCTCTTAGCAAGAATTCTCTGTTACCTTGTCTCCAGGGACAAACCATTGCACAACTCTGCCTGACAATTCTCACATTCTTGGCTATAGTACTGTATTCCATTACCAAAAGAATTTAAGACTAATAAACATAAGTTAAATCTTTCTTTTGGGACTGACATTTGATTGCTCCATAAAGATAATGCCATTGCTTACTATTGAAAGAACATTTAAAAATACAATGACACATTTTAAAAATATTTTATTATCATATAATTATACATTGACACATATATACTTTTCGCATCTACTTGGCAGTTATGTTGAAATGTAGAAGGAAAAATAAAATCAGTATATTGTAACTTATTTGTATTTGTATTTGAACAGAAAATGTTTCCTTGTAGCAAGACAAGCTAACCTATGACAATGGGAAAGAAAAATATTTTATATTAATGTTATGTATAAAGCAAATCTTAATGGCTGCATTACTCTTTATGTGGGCCTCAAAATTTGGAGAAAGGGAATTTAAAAAAAAACCCTATTGTTTGGTGACAATATCTAAATTAGTAAGAAACTAAGGAGTATTTGTGTTACAAAAATTAAGAAAACTGTTATCTTGCAAAAAAATCAGTTGACCAGGCTACAGAAAAATTGAAAGTCTAATATTATTCTTTATTCTGATTTAACCCATGTTGTTACAGCAAAATTATATTTTTCAATATGAATAAATACATTAATATTTCATAATGTCAAATGACTTTATGTTTCATGTTTCCATTATTTTGTTAGTTATAAGCTTAATACAATTGCAAAGTTACCTAGAGATTTGTCACAGTAGTACTCTACCCGCAGGCTGCATAGTTCAAAGTCAAGCCCTAATGTTGTAGTGTTATTATCTTCTGTGGTGTTGTGGACTGTAAAAAATGCACAAGGTTCTATATAGTGATAATGGTCAGACTTGGAACTATATACATGTCAGGCATATGCTCCAGTCATTGTTTCTATAATCTCTAGTTTTGTTTTGAGATAGACACAATTTTCTAGTAAAGTAATCATCTTAACATTTTCTCTTTATCTAATTACAATTAAATGCATGATGATTTTAAATAAAATACTATATAATTTGCATTAAATACACAACAAAACCCTTATCAATCAGAGTATATTATTTTTTAAATATATTTATATTTTACTATTCTTAACACAATGTTATTTATAAATTTTTTAATCAAAGTAAATACTATTTCCTCCAGACAGATAAAAGTCAAAGATGATTTAGTAAGTTATTTATTAGTATATAATTTAAATAAATGATGAATTTATAACATTATACTTTCTACAATCTATATAATAAATAGTTAAAAATCAAACCTGTTTAATAACTAAATAACTAAGTTTTATTTGAAATTTCTAAGAAAGCAAAGGTGATATTGATATTGTTATTATTTGATTTAGGACCACACATCTGTCCGCTTAGCTCTGTGTTCAGGAATCAGTCTTGACCTGAAATAGGAAGCTTTATGCATTGTTGGGGAATGATCCATTGAACATACTAGCCCAAATTAAAAAATAAAAATTGAAGATCCCACACGTAATGGTACTTGTAATATCTGGTAGCTGGAGCACTCCTGTTCTGGCTGGAATCCCTACTGAACTAATCAGTGCAATGATAGGGCCCAGCAATGCTTGTGGACCCACCAATGTTAAGGATTGTAGGGTAAATAGTACAACATCAATCTCTAATTATTTTATGGTAACTTTAGAACTGGAAAGAAATGAAGTATTAAATTATCTTACTATTGCAGATTAATCTCATAAATATCATTTTCTATCTTTGAAAAAATAACCAATGATAACTTCTATGTCTTGTGAAACCAATGTTAGGATTCTTAAGAAATTTAAAAATTTGAGATTTTTAAATATAATGTGATATAAATCAAGGTAGTTTGCTGGTTTTAATTTGTAATAATAAATATGGAATAAATGTGCATAATTATTTTCTTTCTCCAATTAATTAATACATTTTATTATAATCAATATATAATTTTTAAACTCATTTTGAAGAACACATCTCTATCTTAATTAAACTTAAGCATAAGGGTAATTTTTTTTCTTGTCTGGATATATTAAGTAAAATAATTCCAACTTTTTTGGTTTTTGTTTGCTTGTTTATTTGTTATTTATTACACTTATTTGTGTGTGGGATGTTTGATTGTTTTGGGCCACATCCGTTTACCACCTGTGATCATGGTTTAATTCTGGCTCTTCTCTCAGAAATTGTTCCTGGCTCGGGGGATCAAGCGGGATGCTGGATCAGCTGTGTACAAGGCAAACAACGTACCACTGTGCTACCATTCAGGCACTAAATATTTTTAAAGCAAAAATGGGCATGCTTTGATAAATTTATGGTCAAAATATTCAGAGCAGGCCTAAATTAATAAAGAAAATATTAACTAAAAAGAAATCCTGAACCAAAGAGATAGTAAAAGAAATGATGCATTTTCTTTACAGGATTGATTCTCAGCATCATATATGACTCCCTGTGCATATCCAGGAGTGATCCCTGAATACAGAGTTAGGAGTAAGACATAATCAGAGGTGGCTGTAGCAAAAAGGAAAAAAACAAAAAGCATGGATTTCTAATTTAATGGAGTAAAGTTTGAACAAATATGAAGCATTTCTGCCCAAAGCTTCTTATCTTTACATTAAAGAGTATATGTTTGTATTACACACACACACACACACACACACACACACACACACACACACATCCATGCACACTCTGATTGGTCTGATAAAGAAAATCTTGCCTAAATGCTCTCTGTTTTAGACAAAAAAATACCAGAATATTTCTATGTAAAGAATCTAGAGAAAAATGTCCTCATTAAAAAAATTCTCAAAGTGGGGCCGGGCGGTGACGCTGGGGGTAAGGTGCCTGCCTTGCCTGCGCTAGTCTAGGACGGACCACAGTTCGGTCCCCCAGTTTCCCATATTGTCCCCCAAGCCAAGGAGCAACTTCTGAGTGCTTAGCCAGGAGTAACCCCTGAGCGTCATTGGGTGTGGCCCCCCAAAAAAACAAAACAAAACAAAAATTCTCAAAGTGACTTGTTAATTTAGGTTGTACTTTTAAAAATTATTTCAAAAATTAATATGTTATTTGGCACTCATGAGAGCAATTATATGGTTACCAGATTATTAGAAATCTTACGTAAAACAATTGTTTTTATTATATATGTAACAATTATTATATTTAACAATTATATAGTGATTCCTTTAATACCCTGAAGAAGATGAGATATAGCACAGATTTTCATAATTTTTGTCCTCATTGAAGTATTATAAGATAGATTGTGGGAAGTGTGATTTTAATCTGAGTTATGCAACTAAAGCATGAAAGGAAAAACACACAGAAAAAGCAGTTTGCTCAAACTTTTATTATAAAACATCAAATGAAAGCACTGTAATATTGGTGTAATGTAATAACATTACAATGTAAGAAACATAAGGAATAACAATTCATTTAAAGATTTATTTAGAAAATTTGTTTAAAAAGTCTTCCAATAATTTCTATTACTGGGTGGTATAAAAATCTTGTGTTAATCGGGGCTGGAGAGATAGCATGGAGGTAAGGTGTTTGCCTTGCATGCAGAAGGTCAGTGGTTCGAATCCCAGCATCCCATATGGTCCCCTGAGCCTGCCAGGAGTGATTTCTGGGCATAGAACTAGGAGTAATCCTTGAACACTGCTGGTTGTGACCCCAAAACCAAAAAAAAAAATCTTGCCTTAATCACAATAAAATTGAAGCCATTAGTGATACAGCAGCATTATAAGAATGAAATATATTTTACACCTGAGGAAACTCAGTTGTGGCCCCCAAATTACAATGCCCTAAATGAAATTGTTGAATAGATCTTAGGCACAGAGAATACTGCCACCCCTGTTTTCTGGGCTTATGTGTCCAGACTGGGACAGACTTACTAGCAAAGAAAAAGTCAATGTAATAGTATATACACTGATACTATGACTATGCAGCTCCCAATTGGGTCCATTATAAGGAATTTTCATCTCTCCAAAAAGGAGATAACTCTATCTGATAGTCTCAGCTATAGAAGTCATGTTTACAAATAAACATATAACTGTATGATACTTTGTGTAAAAACTTGTGCTTGTACACATACACAATTCTCAACCCACATCCCAATGAAATTTATCTGTTCATATAAAGAAAAGCAAAGATTTCTTTTTCTATTAGGGTAAGGTCAAAAGCTTAGGGAGTAACAATCTCTTGTTTGATTAGGAGAAGGGCAAACATACAAGGTAAAAGGCAAAGACTTCACTTTAGTCTTCAGAACCTTTAATGACCTTAGTCTCATATAGCAAAGTGGCAAAATTGAAAAAGGCCTTCAGTGAACATCTTTTAAAGAGCCTATCTGAACTCTTTTCTGGAGACTGATCCCACAAGGGCAACTATTGATCAGACAATCTCAGCTCAGCAAAATTGGATGGCACTCTTTGGGAATATAATAACCCCTTATGTACTTCCCACTTAGTCTGATGACATCAACAATTCAGAAAATTATATAACAACATTCACAATAAAGATAATGTAAAAAAATTTTTTTTTACAATTCAAGTTTATTGCTATCTCTTGGGTTCTTATTTCTTGAATTTACCACAGAAAAGAAATGTAGATTGGAGTAAAGGAATATAGAAAGCAGTTTTAATAGAATAGTAATTAGAATTCAGGCACTTAAAAGTCTTGCTTTTAAGTAAGAAAGTTTGCAAAAAGTATAAATGCTGAGTTGGACTCAGAGTGTACATTACTACTGATATATATTAATCAAACATTTATTTTGTAGAAGTAATGTTATTTTAGCCAGTATATAATATGCATTATATAGATAATATGTATCAAATATATATTATATATACTAACTAGAATAACATTTCTTTATTTGTTTGCTTGTTTTTTTGTGTCATATAACCAGTAATTCTCAGGGGTCACTGACTATGCATTCAGTATTCGCTCTTGACTTAGAGGACCATATGGGATCCTGGGGATCGAACCGAGTTCCATCCTGGGTTAGCCATGTGCAAGGCAAATGCCCTACCATTGTTCTATCACTCTGGCCCCTAGAATAAAATTTCTTCTACAAAAATATATATTATACACAAGAATACAAATGGGAAAAAATAGGGAGGAATAGGAATGGGATTTCAGAGATAAATGACAGTCTTCGGATGGTGATATTTTGGAGTTAAGATGTCACTCACACTGGGATCATATTTGGTTACTTTCTGTGATTGACATGGAAAGTATAAACTGTCAAGGGGTGAGATTTGTATCCTGCAAATGTATTTTGGCTAAACTCTAATGAACAGTGAAATTATCCATTGATTACTTGGTCCTCTTTCTTGAAATTACTTAGCTCTAATTGTTCTTAAGGCTCCAAATATTCTAGGAACATTTTGTTTTACCATTTGAGGTATCTAGCCACTGAAACCCATTAATTTATCTGGTAAAAATATAGTAATCTGAACATATTCTTTTTTATTCACAATTGTGACAAAAATCTGTAGAAAGAAGTATGATGCTGGCTCATTGAAGGACCAGATATAGTAGTGGCTAATTCTTTTACAATCACATGGATATTTGTTTAAGGGAATAACAAAATGATGTAGTTAGGGGTCGGCGAGGTGGCACTAGAGGTAAGGTTTCTGCCTAACAAGTGCTAGCCAAGGAAGGATTGCGGTTCGATCCCCCCGTGTCCCATATGGTCCCCCCAAGCCAGGGGAAATTTCTGAGTGCTTAGCCAGGAGTAACCCCTGAGCATCAAACTGGTGTGGCCTGAAACAAACAAACAAAAAAAAAAAGATATAGTTAAATCATATAATTCCTGTAAGAAATAATATTCTGAGTCTTTTAATAATCTAAGTTCTTTATATATTTAGCATTTCACTGTAAATTCTATCCCTGTTATTTAAATATGTGCAATCAAAATCATACATAATAGCTTCATCAAAAACATAAGAATTTATACCATGGTCAAAGAGAAATATACCATGGTCAAAGAGAAATCAGTAGTTTGGGAATACTCCTGGTATTAAGAATTAACAGAAAATTTGGAGTAGTCATTGCATATATGTGTGTATGTTTAGAACTAGAGGGATATTAAAAATATATGTGACAAGATTAGATATTATAGGAATTAATGTTTTCATTGCATGAAGCCAACATGGTTCAATCCTTTCCAAGTGCATAGAGCTAGGTATCTTTGTTTAGTGCCAATAAGATTAGTTCAACAACTATATACATATATATGTATAATAAAACTTGAATGTAGGTTATCTTTTATAATTTCCAAATCATTCAAGAATTGTACATCAAGAAGAAATTTCTATTAACTAAGTGTATAAATGGTGGTCAAGATGATAGTTTGAAGAATTTTATCCTTGATTTTTACCCAGGTTCCACAAGTTCTTCCAGGAACTAAGGGACATAGCAGCTGTAGCTTACTGAGTAAGATGGGCGTGGTCACTGTAGCCCCAATCACCATAGGGCACTATCCATAGCATACCCCAAAGTTCAGCATTGACCCATTTGAAATATATTTCCAGGAATAGAACCTGGACATTGAGAACATTCTTTTTGACTCCCAACAAATATTAAATAAACACTCTAAAGCATAGAGAAAAGTAATAAAAACAGTC
Source organism: Crocidura indochinensis (assembly GCA_004027635.1). Lineage (NCBI taxonomy): Eukaryota > Metazoa > Chordata > Mammalia > Eulipotyphla > Soricidae > Crocidura > Crocidura indochinensis. Next base: position 1,292 of record PVKC010043924.1, on the reverse strand, counting down.
ATACAAAGGAGACAAGAGTGGATCCACAGAAACCCTTATGATCCCTCTGTGAACTGCCAGAAACGAGACATAAATACAGAGCCAGGAGTAAGACCTTATCACAGAAGAGTGTAGTTCAAAACAATAAGTGAGAAAGAAAGAAGAAACAGAGAGTAGAAAGTAAAAGAAAGAAAGAAGGAAAATAGAGAAATAAAAGGAAAAAGAAATAAGGGAGAAAAAAGAAGGAAAAAATAGGAAGGAAGGAAAGAAAGAAAAAAGAAGAGGGAAGAAAAAAGAAGGGGAACAAAGAAAAGACAGGGAGGAATAATGGAATGGAGAAAAAGATTGAGATATAAATTAGCAAAAATATAGATCAAGATGGGGCCAGAGCAATAGTGCAGCAGTATTTTGCCTTGCACATCACTTACACAGAAAGGACATGGTCAATCCCTGGTGTCCCATATGGTCTCCCAAGCCTTGAGTGATTTCAGAGCACATAGCCAGAAGAAACCCTTTAGCATCACTAGCTGTGGCCTAAAAACAAAAACAAATAGCAAAAAAAATAGATCAAGAAAAAAAGAGGAAAAATTTAGAGAAAGGAAAACCAAAAGGCTATAAAATCTGAACTGAAATCAAATAAATTTTAGGGGACTGAGCTCTAAAGGAAGTGGAAAGTACAATTAGTATCTATTGTATACATGCTCATATTACACATAAGTAATATATGTGTTAAGTTATATGTTGAGTAAAAATAAACTTACTAAATTCTAAAAAATTAAAATGAGTGACATTGTATTTCAGAGACATTTCTCTCCCAACAAACTACAGAAATGATCACTGAAAATTTATTCTTTGACATTCTTTGATAAAACTTTGATAAATGGGAGCTAGAATGGTAGTGCAAGGTGTAAGACTTCTGCCTTGCACTTATAGCCTGGAATGGACAGCAGTTTGATCCCCTGTCTTCCCATATGGTCCCCCAAGCTAGGAGCGATTTCTGAGCTCCTAGCCAGGAGTACCCCATAAGTGTCATCGGGTGTGAACCAAAAGCAAAAACAATGCAAAAGGAAAGGATAAAAGAATTGCAAATGTAAAATTTTAAAAATGCCCTATAGATTTGTAAATGTATTCCATTATTTCTTAAATAGTTATTGGATGTAAGCTTTAAACATTTTAGCTGCAAAATAATCACCGCTACTTAATAAAAAATTAGATATAATTATATTGCTACTAAAAAAATAATTACCTCAAATCACATCAATCACAAAATAAATGACTACAAAAAGACATTAATTTAGATAATGTAAAGAAAG
>PVKC010043923.1:0-11680 GCA_004027635.1 Crocidura indochinensis | reverse complement strand
GTGTACCAGGATCAGCCCAGGGTCCCTCTCCTCAGGAATCTCTCCTCTTTCTCAGCCTTTGCACAAATAGACCTCTCCCTGCATCTCTTTTCTACAAAAACAGTCAGCCAGAAAGCTTAATGCTTGCTCAAACATCAGTCACCCACAGATGAAAAAAAAAGCTTGGAGCAAAGCAGGACACTGGCCTCGTGTATTTTTACTTGTCTCAGACATAAGAATAATTGGCTCAAACATGAAGGCTGTATTTATGCACAAAAGAAACGAGGGGGAGTGAGGATGAGGGAGAGAAAGAAGCCACCAAAGCACCCTGTAGATGGACGGCTGGCCTCATTTTCAGCCCTGACCATCTAACAGTCAGATTTTATCTATTTACCCTGCACAGGAAATGGCTCTGGGGCAGAGCTGGTGCCCGGGAAAATCGAACCTAATAAAAATGGCCTGATACATAACTTGGCCCCCCACTGCTTAATTGTACCTAGAGAATGAATGGAGAGCAGCTGATTACTATTATTTAATGTTTATTAAGCACCACAGTGTCCAAGGCCTCCCATAAAACACAGGAGAACCCGTATCTTTTGGCTTCAGACCCACACTTTGCTTTCTAGTGAAATTATGCATACATGGATCATTCTCAAAACAGTGGTTTTGTGTCTATTCTTGAGCCCACAGAATGCTCCCAGAGAGTCTGCCCTTCAGACTATTACCCATGCTCTGGGCAAGTGCCATGCCTAAGCCTCTCTCTGGAACACACATCAAGGCAAATGTGAGTGGTGGGAAGAATGGGTCAGCGCTGAGCACTGACTGCAGAGCAAATGGCTGAAATTGGGAAGAGACGCTGGACCTCACAAAATTAGTTTTTCTTCAAATCAACAATACTATGTCACGAAACTCCTTCATTTCCACAAAGATCCTGTGTTATGTAGATCACACCGTTTCCTTCCAGGTAGGGAGGAGCAGGGAGGCACAGAGGGGGCCCGTTGGCAGGTGAGGGCGTGGGCCAGGAGGGGTTGGCATCTGAGATCTATTTCCAGGCAGCACATTTGTCTTCCGGAAGAGACATTTGCATGTCTGGGCAGAGGGGCCAGGTAGGGGCCAGGAAGCGGCTCGCTGGGTCATTCAGGAGATTCTGCCCCTTCTTTGCTGAAGAGTTTCCATGCCTTTTCCACTGAGGTTGACCAGAGAATCTTTGCCCACCCCACCTCAGCACAAACTGAGGCTCCTTTTCACCACACCCCACCAGTGCCAGCTGCTCCTCCCTGCATCCTGCACTACAGCCATTCTCTCCAAGGTGAGGCGAGGTGCTAGTCAGTGCAGTATAAATTTGATTTCCCTAATAAGTGGTCATCAGAGGGCATCATTTTCATCTGTCTCATAAAGACATGATTTTTCATCATGTCTGCCACCTACCTTCCCCCCCCCACTTTTTTTTTTTTTTTTTTTTTTTGGTTTTGGGTCACACCCGGCATTGCTCAGGGGTTACTCCTGGCTCTATGCTCAGAAATCGCTTCTGGCAGGCTCAGGGGGCCATATGGGACGCCAGGATTCGAACCGATGACCTTCTGCACGAAAGGCAAACACCTTACCCTCCATGCTATCTCTCCGGCCCCCTTCTCCCCTTTTTTAAAAGGGTGTTTTTGGGGGTGGGCCACACCCAGCAGTGCTCAGGGGTTACTCCTGACTATCTGCTCAGAAATAGCTCCTGGCAGGCACGGGAGACCATATGGGACACAGGGATTTGAACCAACCACCTTAGGCCGTGGGTCAGCTGCTTGCAAGGCAAGCACTGCTGTGCTATCTCTCCGGGCCCTTAATAGGGTTTTTTGTCTTTGCCTCATCCTTGCTTCTTGGTACCCCTTTGCAGACATAGGGTGTGCTAATCGTCTCTGTGGTGCAGTAGGATGCTGCCTTTTCACTTTCCCGATTGTGTGTTCACTTTCCCTTTCCAGTTTGCTTATTCTGACCTTTGTTTCCCTGGCTCTCACGCCAAGGAAAGATGAACCAATACCGAAGGGCCTTTGCCAGTATGTAAGCAGAGGAGGCATTTTGCAGCAAAATAGTAGAAAGGTGTCTAAGAACAAAGATTGAAACCCCCCCCCAAAAAAAAACCTGTCTATTTTTTGACAATGTCAAGATTATTCATGAAGAAAATTCAAAAGAACCTATATTAAAAAGTCAAGTTAAAGATGCCCACTCATGATATCAATGGTATAATTCCACAAAACCTCTAAAAATCTACATTTCAAGCACTCCCAAAGTTGCAGTCACTCCAATGAAAATGAAATGATTCCATGTCTACCTGCAAAATCACATACAGGAAATTGGTGCTGGAAAGACTTAGGTTGATGGGGGGGGGGGGGTGAATAAAAAGACAAACCAGTGGAGAGAGGTGAGCAGAGTCAATCTGGGGGAAAACCTTGAGCAGTGTCAAGGGTCACCACAGAACCTCAGAAATAGTGTGTGATGTTGGCACCTGGACCCGGCCTACAGATCAATGAATCCGAAATAGGAACCAGGGGTAAAACCACAGAGCTGCACTTTACCAATGTTTGACACATACATGAAAGCAGCACAGTGGAGCAGGTAAGTCTGGTCAGTAGGTGATGGGCAGATGCTGCATCCACAGACAGAGACCTCAAACCAGGCCTGACCCCGGAGACAAGGTCAGCCCAGAGAGAATCACCACGGTCTATGGGTATGTGCACTACAGACTTCTTAAACTTCTAGAAACAGAGAGAGAGAGAGAGAGAGAGAGAGAGAGAGAGAATAACTAGAATAGAGAAAGAAGCAAAAAATTCCGAGACTTAATTGATAAATGTCTCTTTTTATTAATGAAAAATGGATAAATCAGCCACCACTTTTAAACTTTTGCTTTTAAAAGGCCTATGTAAGGAGAAATGAGAGGCGAACAGCAGCTTGAAGAGACTGTCACTAATGTGTGTGATAAATTAAACAATCTCCCACAAACTCACACAAAGAGACTGGGGCCTGGTCAGTGGCATGTGATGTGTGACAGGGACCGTGTAGCTGTGATGGGTAGGAAGCTGGTGGCAAAATGTCATCAAGGGCTCTTTAAGCAGATGCAGGAGTTGTCCGTATGTGGGGAACATGGGAGCAAAGAAAGCAGAGGGGACTTCCCTGCAGCCCATACCCCAATCCCCAGGGACAGCTGCCATTTCACCTAGCAAGCCACATGCCAGGTGATAAATTTGTCCTGTCACTAGGGTTTTCTTTTGCTGTTGTAAGAAGGGAGCTTGCCCATTGTCATACCTCTGACCAAAAAATAAAAAAATAAACAAAACCAGAACGTGAGCCTGTGTTTCATCAACAAGCCAAGCTTCGTGGTAAGAACAGTGCAGAGAGGTGCAGAGCAAAGAACAAGATGAGACAGAGCACGGAAGGGGCAGCACTTGGGAAGGGGGTGCAGGTCATTGTCAGCATGGCTCACCCCCAACAAGCACATGGGAGATGAGCCCCAGTGAGCCCCAGCTGGGAACGAACGGGTCAGCCTCATTTGAGAACACGTGTTGGCAGTTGCTTCTAAAAATAAGCGTATAATTACCAAATGCCCCAGCGGCCGCTCCCTTGGCATTTATCCCAGAGAAATCCAAACCTGTGTGCATGAGAATGCCTATGTGTGGATTTTGTAGCTCCTTTATCTATCACTAGCCAGAGTTTTCATCAGCAGGTGAACAAGTGAGCACTGGCATATCCAGAACTTGGACCACTGCAGTGACAGGAATAGATGTTTTATTAGTATATGGTACCATGAGAGGCACTAGGAGGGAATAAACTGAGTGAAGGGGGGAAAAGAACTTCAAGGTCATGTGCCATGTGTGTATATATATGTATACATATATATACATATATATTACTGTTATGAAGTGATGAAGACAGCTGGTGCCTTGAAGATAGGTGGTTGGCAGAGGCTAGAAGGAGTTAGAAGGCCAGACATGAGCCTGGTATGAGTCCCAGGGCACCCTGGGCTTGACACCTTCACACCATTTCCAGTACAAGAACCAGGTACACATGTATATCCAGGGGACATCTCTGTGGTCACGAACCAGCAAATGAGACGATAATATTCCAATCAAAAAATGCAACTGCAGGGGCCATAGTGATGATAACACAGCAGAGAGGGCATTTGCCTCTCCCTCGGTCAACCCAGGTTGGATCCTCGGCATCCCTAAGCACTGCCAGGAGTGATTTCTGAGCACAGAGCCAAGAGTAAACCCTGAGCATTGCCTGGAGTGGCCTCCAAACAAAACAAGACAAAACAATACAACTGTAGCAGAGATGAGCAAGTCTGAGCACATGCCTTAGATTTCTCTCCTGGGGGAAACTCAGAGGGGCAAAGCAGCGGGTTTGAGGCACACATTCTCTCTCATGTGAACACATGAGTTCACACACACACACACACACACACACACACACACACACACACACATATATATATATATATATATATACAGACTTAACTCACACTCTCATATGCACATTCATCTCCACAGACACACCATACACACACAAACACACATGCAAACACACACACACACGCACACATTCTGATGTCTATTTGGGGTGCTCATTTTTTTTCCTACTTGACTGCTAAAGGTGTCAACCTGCCCAGAAATTGATGACCATCAGGGTTCTGTTTCCATGACATGGGAAGCTAATATGTCTCGGAGGCTCAAGAGAGCGGTGGGCGGTGTTTTAGGCGGCAATGCCTCTCCCCAGGAACTGGGCCCAGTTCTGTCAGAAATCTTCTATTTTGCCCCTATTTGACAAGAACTTTGAGGACAGACCTGTGCTGACATTGTTTCTCTATCCCGAGGTGCCCTGACTTTGTGCCCCCACCAGTACCGTGGCTTGTTAAACAGCTGCTGCTAATTAATCATCACGGGGATGACGGACACTGGGGCAGGGACGCCTTGAGGGAAGGTCCCCACAGAGCACTTAGAAATGGCTACAGCAGCTGTGCAGACACCAGGAGTCCCCGATGGAACAGGCGCCAACAGCAGCTTTGGGAAGCGATGCCACCCTTCAGACCCCTACAGCTCAGGCCCCCAGGCCCCGACCCACAACACCTCCGTGAGGAGTCTGGAGTGCAAATGGGACCTGCATTGCTGAGTTTCCTTCCCTCCTCCTGGACTGTTTCAGAAGGCGCAGCAAATGCATGTGAGAACCCCCACCTCAGCCTGGACCCTCCTGGCCCATGGGTCTGTGGACTCTCAGTTCCCATGTCTGTTTTTGATCATTGTTTGAATAAAGTTAAGCACCGTGCATGGTCATCATAGAGACCCACCCCTGAGAAGAAGGGGTATGGGGGGCTTGAGGAAAGGGTTGACAAGCAGGGGAGTGCGGGTCCCCATGGATCACGTGTTGGTCCTCTGTGTGGACAGCAGTTCTGTGCAGAGCTCTGGATCCCTGTTCTGACTCCCCAGTTCCTGAGGGTGCCAGGTGTCAGTCCCCTGGGGCCGATGGTACCGGACCTCTGAGAGCCTGTCCTGTCTCTGGCTGTAGCTCCACTGGAGCTAGAGCCTTGCTGGTGCCTCCCACTCCTAACCCTGCCAGGGCTTGATTGTGTTCCTGGGACATGTGAAGGTGTTGGCCAGAATGACCCCTGTCCCCCGCCCATGCTGCATATGCACAGTTGATTTGCGTAGCATTTGTGTTCCTAGTGGCCTGCTGCCTCTGTCCTAGTCCCCGATGCTTTGTTCTGCTCTGATATTGATTGTGATGGGGGGGAGGGCTGTGACAAGTTCAGGTTCTGATGACACAGCACGGCACAAATTACCCATTGGCAAAATGCCGACCACTGCTGGCAAATAGTCCCTAGGATCCCATCTTGGGCAATCTGGCCGCATGGCAGTCTAAGGCTCTGTACTGACTGTCAGTCAATAGCCTCCGCCTCCCTGCCTCCCTCTCCTCGAAGGCCTGGCCAGTGTGGCAGGGTGGCCCCACCCTCTCCCGTGAGCGTGTAAGTTCTAGGCACATGACAAGGACATTAAACAGCTCTAAGCCTCAGTGGGTCGGGGCAGAGTCCCGTTCCATCTGTGTCACACATGCTACTCAGGCCCTCATCTGTCTGAACAAAACTCAGAAAAAATCAGAAGCTTCACTCATTCTCTGGCTCCCTTAAAATCTCTTTCCCCCTTCCCCCACCCCCAGCCCCACCCAGGGCCTGGATGAGCTGTTCATGAGGCAAAATCTGTGTTTGAAATCCTGGTCCTTGGCCATCCAGTCTGTCAGGATGGAGTCATATATCACATCAAAGGCAGTCAGGTTGGATGAGAAGAATTCCCCTTTTCATCCCAAATGAGTGCTTTCAAGTCTTGATAGGAATAAGCACCAATGTTTGAAGCCCAAATGGCTTGAGTTGGTCCTGTCTTTTAGAAATCTCAGGACAGCTTACTGGAGAACCTGTCTATGCCATTTCAGATGGGCACATGCCTTAAGACAGTGGTCGGCAACCTGTGGCTCTTTACACTTTTAATCTGGCTCTTCTGTGTGCTGGACAGCCGCACCAGGAGTAAGGACTCTGCTCCTAGCCTCTGTCAGTGCACGCCCTGTGTGGCTCTCAAAATAAATTTCAATCATGGTTTTGTCGAGATTTGGCTCAGTAGAAAAAAAGGTTGCTGACCACTGCCTTAAGACATGAGCAGAACATTGATTTTGTCTAAGCAGGGAATGATGCAAAAGATGTCCACCCGGACCCTGGCTGATTGACCCAAGAAAATAGCCTGCTGGTAGAGAGAAGACACTTCTTTTCCTTCTGGCCCTATAGGGCATTGGGGTTTCCATACCCTGGACAGGCACTTTACTACTGAGCTAGATTCTCTGCCTGGAAAAAAAATTTGAAATGAGGATATTATTTGCGTGTCTATGTATATATGTGCATGTCTGAATTCATGCACGTGAGTGCACTGTGCATGTGTGTGAATGCCTATGAGTGCATGTGTGTTATATGTGTGTTTGATTTGAGGAGTTACCAGACCTTCAGGGTTCACTTCTGGCTTGTGTGTGGGAGAGAACTATATGTGGTATCAGGGTTCAAACTCACCCTGTTCCACTTATCCAGCCCTTAATCACTGTGTTGAGTGTTGCTTGACAATTTCTTCAACGCTGAAGCCTTCTTTGAAACCAAAGAGAGCCAAAGTGTGCACGGCAGCTTTCAAGGATGGGCTCGAACCTGACTGGCCAATGAAGAGACCTGGCCATTAGGCACATCATGAGCAGGCCGGATTGGGAACTTTCCAGAATGGTCTTTGCAGTGGCTGTTGTCGTTGCCGCGCTCAGTGTGGACTATTTTCATGGACAAGCTTCTGACTGTGAGAAAATATTTCAGAGAGGACTCATCTGCCGTGGGCTGGGTCTTCTGCCTTACAGACGTCCCATGGCTCTGTGCAGCAAAGTAGGGGTCCTGGCTAGAAGAAAGGGGGCCTTCTGCATGTTCTGAGACATTGCAGGCTGCTCTGGTGCCTTGTCACCAAGAACCCCAGCCCCGGTGCTTCCTGTTCCCTGGGAAGGATGTAAGTCCACACAGTGGAAGCTCATTCTCTCATGTTGAAGCTGCTGCTCAGCCCAGCCCCCGGCCCCTGTCAGTGCCTTCTGCCCTGTTCTGGCCACCAACCTGGCCCTGAGCCTGCTTGGAGCCAAATTGCAACTGGCAATCTGCCACGAATGATCATGGACATGATTCAAAACTAAAACCCTCAGTAGCGAACAGGGTCATCCTACCCCAAACCTAAGGAAAAATGTAGAGAAGCAGAGGGGAGGGGTGTCCACGTGGGGCTGAGTCCTGTGCTGGCACGGGGGGCCCTGAGGAAGTGGGTCTACGCTAAGAAGACCTGAGGAAGCAGTTCTACACTGGCGAGCCCCGCCAAAAGTGAGTCTATATTTGGGAGCTCTGAAAAAGTGGGTCTACACAGGAGAGCCTCCAAAAAGTGAGTCTGTACTTGGGAGCCACGAAAGAGAGGGTCTGCACTTGGAAGCCCTGAGAAAGTGGGCCTATCCCAGGGAGCTCTGAGGAAGTCAGTATTTACTGAAGAGCCCTCAAGAAGTGGGTCTACACAGGGGAGCCCTGAGGAAGTAAGTCTATGCTGGGTTGCCTGAGGACGTGGATCTACACTAGGAGACTCCACCAGGGATCTACACTGGGGAATCCCGAGGAGGTATATTTACACTGGGGCCCTGAGGCAAGGCCCTGAAGAAGTGGGTCTACACTGAAGGCAGCCTGAGGAAGTGGTCTATTATGGGGGCACGCTGAGAAAGTATGTCTGCACTTGGAAGGCCTGAGGGAGTGAATCTGTTCTGAGGAGCCCCGAGGAAGTGTGCTTACACTGGGGTACCTTGAGGAAGTGGGTCTGCACTAGGGACCCTGAGGAAGAAGTTCTATAGAGGGAGCCCTGAGGATGTGGGATCTGCTCTGGGGGAGCCAAGAGAAAATGGATCTACACTGGGGAGTCTTGAAGAAGTGGGTCTATATTAGGTGCACCCTGACGAACTGGTTCTTCTCTTGGGAGCAATGAGGAAATGGGCCTACTCTGGGGAGTCCTAAGGAAGTGGGTCTCCACTGGTGCGGAACAGGCCAACACACCCACATCCCACTCACTTGTCCCACTGGGAGGCCAGGCACCTTCCCTTCCCTTAGGTTCCAGGCCATGTGCAGGTCACTCTCCACCCTGGGTCTGTTTGTCCCCCAGCTTGGCAACCAACACTGCTATCACCCTCCTGGGGGGGAGGGTCTGTTCCCCCATCTCCCACCTTCTGAGGCCTTGGACCTGTCCTTTCCCTCCTCCCTTGCCCTTCACACGCTTTCTCTTTGTGAAGTTTCCAAGATAGAAAGATTTATTCTGGCACACTAATTGCTAATACCTTTTTGAAGATAAAATATTCATCACCTAAATCCATAATGATAATCCCAAATCAGCACCATTACCTCAGTTTCTCACGGATTATAAATAAACCAGGTGCTTCTTTTGATGCCGTGACTGCAACATGCCCTGTTCCAACTGGGAGCAGGCAGGGCATATCCTGCCAGCGCCTCCATGTCCTGGAGGAGACTGGGAAGTGCCTGGTCCCCAAACTGTGTGCCAGGCCAGGGCCCCTCCTTGGCCATGCTGGGCATCTGCTCCAGCCTTCTCATCACCATTTAACATTTCTCTAGCATGATTTAAATGAATTTTGACGGTATTCCAATATCAGAGAGCATATTCTGCCAGAATAAAACATGTTCCATAGCTACAATCACAAAATATCTAAATTTATCCAATTTCATGTCTTGGATGCTTTCCGCCCCTCACCCCACATGCCAAACGAAGTCATTTTTCCTGCTGGGTGGTACAAACAGGCCCCAAAGTCTCCATCCTGAAGACACAGAGATTGATTTAGAGCTTTCAACTTTCTCTCCCATTCCCCTCATGACTCCTAATTCTGCATCTGCAAACATGGCTGGCAATATTTCAATGGAATTGTATGTTGGTCATGACAGGAAAGATCTGAAAAACTCTAGGATACATGTCAGGGCTACAGAAACAGGGAGAGTCAAACTTGCCCAGAATCCCACTTCTAGAAAGGAAGCCAATTGCTTGCAGGCTCAGTGAGTATATGTACGTGTGAGTATATTCAAGTATTTGTGAGTGTTATTCCAGGGTTTGATCAAAGCAATGGTAGTAGTATTGGACTAAGTAATAATGGGTAATATCAACATTAGAATATATGTTAGAATAGCACAGCAAGTAACATGCTTGTGTTGCACAGAGTTGACCTAGGTTAGATCCCATATGGTCACCTGAACACTGTCAGAAGAAATTCCTGAGTGCAGAGCCAAGAGTAACCCCTGAACATCACTGGGGGTGGCCCCAAAACAACAACAAACAAATAATATGAGTTAGTGCTGTCCCGAATTTTATCAAAGTGAGGGGAGGGGTATTTGCTAAGTCATGTTAGATAATATGGTCTGTACAGAGAAAGCTCCAAGCTTCAATTGGGGATCTCTCTCTTGAGACAGAAATAACTAACTGCTTGGTACACATGTGGGAATGATGCATGTTGCCTTCAGCTCTCAAGGGATCACAAATATCAGCATTAATTAGTAGTAATTAGTAGAATTAATAGTAACTTCAACCTCAAGATGAATCATTTGGGAATCTATTTTTTATTTAATGATGTTTAATCTTATACTTTGATGGCATAATACATAGTCTGTATGAATAAATATGGATTCAGAAACCTCTATTTTTCATTTCCTGAGTTGTCCAATGGAGATTGGGTGGAAGAGGGTAGAAACAGAATAGAATTGTGAGTAAAGAAAAATAAATCTAAAGAGGAGTCAGGTTTCTTTCCCTAATTTTAAAAATGGAATAGTCTAGTTTACAATATTCTAGAACTTCAGGGTCTCAGCTCCCCATCTCCGTGTGCAGGCCCCCTTTCTAAAGTTCCATGCCCTCCCACCCCCTAAAAGCCCCCTACTTCAGTCCTTCCTCCCCTGTACTGCACTAAATTCTCGCAGTTCTCATTGATTCTAAGAGTTGGCTTTGTTGTTCCCTGCTACTTGTTCACTTTGGTGATTCTGACTCCACCTGTGAATAAAACTATCTTTACTTCCTGACTAGCTTGTCTGGGCAGAATCACCTCCAGTTCCCTCCTCCATTCTGTCCCAGGACATGGCTTATTGGTGTGAATGACTTGGCAGGCACATGCCTAGAGCTGCCAATTTCCCTGCCCAGTCCTGCCTGTGGGCATTGGTGGGCTCCATGCCCTGACCACAGCAGGAGGTGCTGCTTGAGTGAGGGCATATAGGTGCCTTTCAGATTAACGTTCTCAGGACCCAGATTCCTGGGAGCAATAGCTCTCAATCACATGCTATTTCCACTTTAAGGTTTTTCATTTAATATTGGACAGGGCCTTCCAGTCATGCTCAGGGGCTCTGGGGGGGGGGTCCTCTTCCCTCATGATAATCTGGCCCAGCATGAGTTGGACAGAGTAGTGCTCAGACTTAGTCATGTCCCGAAGCTCAAGCCAGCAGAAAAGGGTCAGCAGGGGCAGCTCTGAAGATGTTTAGAGAAAATTCTGTTGCTGCAGATTCAACATGGGGCCTTGTGCCCTTCACATTGTGGCTATGCCCACATTTTTGTTTTGCAAAGGATCTAAAGGATGACTTTTCAGGGATAAGAGATGAGAACTAACCCTTAGGCTTAGAAGAGCTTGGTGGTAGTGTAGGGACACTGGCCTGAGCTCCCCTCCCTGCATGCATGGGCTATGTCCGGTTTCCAGTTCCTCTGCTGCATCTTGTAGGCATGGGCCCGGTTATCTGCGACCTCCAGGACTGGGAAAACTAATAAACAAATGCAGTGCCTAGTGTGCCAAGTGCATGCAACACCCACCAGCTGGGGAGGCAGAAGGCAGCTCGAAGGGAAGTGTTGCTTTCCTTTCATGCGGGGGGCCTCACCATCCTCTCCTTTCTGTGCTATGTCTTCAACCTGTGCTAAAGCTTTCACTTTGTCTAGCTTCTGTCTGCTGCCAAGTGGAAGAAGAGATCTCTCAATGGCAACTACAGCAGCAGGAGATGTTGCAGGGCCCACAACCATTTCTGGGGGACAGGTATTAAGGAAATACCTGTGAATAAATTGATGGAGCAGGTAGGAGACTAGTTGGTGAAAGAGCTGATGGAGATGGGCCT
>PVKC010043922.1:0-11689 GCA_004027635.1 Crocidura indochinensis | reverse complement strand
GCAGGATCTTTATACTAATTCCCAGGCCAGCCGAAGGAGCTGGAGCAGTTTTTGTGTTCACCAGGACACTGAAGTGACCCTGGTCCTAAAATGGATGCACCCTGGCCCATGTCTCCACCTGTCAGACAGGAGGGGAGAAGAGGGTTTCTAAACACTGAATCCCTGTGCATTGTCACTTTTTGGTTAAGTGCTGGGAGTCTTGTAGCTATCAGCCTGGAGGGGGCATTACTGTGTGGGGCTCCTGACCCAGAGCCCAGATCTGGGCTCCCAGGGCTCTATGGGGCTCAGGAGGGATGAAGGACTCAGGGCTTCAGTTTCCTCCTTGTAGATCCCAACCCACTTCTGTTTCTCCAGGAGAGGAAGGAGCTTCTGGTGATGTCTCCCCATTGGGTCTGAGCTGGTGACTGGTTGTATGGCTCATCAGGGTCTTTCCACCCCACTCCAGGCCCTGTGTCCTTTTGCCAGGGAGTTGTTTTCCTTTTTGGTGCTCATGGCTGTTAATTTTCTCCAGGGCTTCTGCAAAGGTACTGGAGCTGTTCTTCAGAGATAATCCAGGAGGAAAACTATGGAGCCACAGCTTGTGTCGTCCTGCTCCCAGGTAGTAGGCAAGTGTGGGCTCTGAGAGGGACAGTGTGGGTGGAAAAATAGTGAAGCCCCCAAGGAGAGGACCCCCAAGAAGGAATCCTGAATGGTGGGTGTGATCCCTGCAGGGACAAGAAAGTCAGCTATTTATTTGTCTTTATTATATTTACTCTGTGAATCCTAGCTAGTGGTGCTGAGGATCCACTCCTTGCTCTGTGTTCTTGGGATTTCCTGGTAGGTCACAGCCTTTGGAATGCTGACTTCTAGGGTTGATCTCCTAGATGATAATATGGACCTGATATTAGTGGTGAATGAGCCCTTAATCTTAGAATTTCTGCCAGGAAGCTTCATTCCCTCCTCATCTGAGATAAAGCACTTTCATCCTTTATTCTGCAGAATCTTGCCTTCTCCCTGCAGCCCTATTTCTCCTCAGTAAGTCAGTTCCACTTTCTAGACCTCATTTGCAGACACCTGACTTTGTGGCTATGGGAAAATGCAGGGAAATAACCTTTTAAGCTGGCATGTAGGTTGGGAATCATATCACTTCCCTGCTCTGGGACATAATAGCTTGGGGGTGAACTAGGAGTACTGATTTGAACAATGAGAGCTTTAAATCACTCACTAGACCCTGAGTTTTTCCACTTTCCCTAGTACTGAGGGCAGAGAGGGGCTTTGAGGATGAATTGGGCTGGTGTAAGCCACACCAAGTTTTGATTTCTCAGCTCCTTATGGTTCTGTGCTCAGGTGTTAATACCTGACAATGCTGAGTGGTGCAGATACTGGCCCCTAGCTGTCTGTGTGTAAGGCGGCACCTCAAGAAATTTCTAGGAAAGTGATCCAGCTTTCTAGAGTGATTTCTGAGGCTCATCCCCTCGGAAGGGAAATCAATGCAGATTCCTTCCATGGGAAGAAGGAAGAGGACTGAGTCTTTCTTGGGAAATGAGGGGTCCTGTCCTCACCCTACGGCACAGGGTGTCACTGGGCTCTGATGCCCTCCACTGTGTGTTGGTTCAGGATGTGTTGACCTACAATGATGTGGCTGTGAGCTTCACCATAGAGGAGTGGCTGTACCTGAATGTCTCACAGAGGAAGCTCTACAGAGATGTGATGCTGGAGACTTACCAGCACCTGTTGGCCATAGGTGAGAGCTGCCAGGGGAGCCTGTGTGGGCCACACATGTGGGTGGTTCCTGGGAATAGACCAGGGATCTGGGTTCAACTGGGAGTGAATCTGCTCCAAAGACAAGCTTCTTTTGTTGTTCTAACTGCCTAGTCCCAAACTTTATTGCGTAGATGAGTCCAATTTTGTATTTTTCCAATGTCATTTCACAGTTCCGAGAAATGTTACTTTGTGTTATGTGTAGTTTCCCTGGGCTCCACATTGGTCCTACTTCTTCAGATATTCTTGGGCCTTGGAGGTCTTGAATTTAACTCCTGGCTCTGCACTTAATACTCACCCCTGGAAGAACTCAGAAAACTACAGAGAATGCTGAATTTAGATGCCCATTGTTCAAGTGCAAGGAGAGTGCTGTACTGTTGATTCTCCACTGTATTATCTGGACTCATTCATTTAAACCTGGTCTTGGGGCAGAGCAATATCACTGTAGTGAGGGCGTTTGTGTTCCTCTCTACTAACTCGACACAGGTTCGATATCTGGTTTCCTATATGGTGCTCCTAATTGGATATATTTCAGTGCCCAGCCAGGAGTACTCCTGAGTCCGTCACATGTTGGTTCCCACTGGAACATAAACAAACAAACAAATAAAACTGGTCTTACCTGTGATAACCAATGTGGATAAGGAGAGAAGAAATTCTGTTCTTCATCTCTTTCATGATTTTGCCACTTTCATTAGTGAACCAGATTCATACAAAGGGCAGTGTCCCCCTCCCTCTCTCTAACGCATGAATTGTTTCTTTGGGACAGGGCGTGGTGGGGTGAAGCCTGCATTGATCTCCTATTTGGAAGGTGAGTCCGGGAAGGCTGCAGGGAGAGATGTTTGTAGGTGAGTTTGTGGGAAATTCATGCAGTGAGGCAGAAGTTCGATGCTGGGTATTGTGTGTCATGTTCCCAATTCTGTGTGCGGGGCCACCACAATTCCATTGACTTCCCTTGAGTCCTTGAATGATTGGGAGCTTGTTGTTTTGGCTATGCTCTATCTGGTTCCCTGTCTGGGCATTTAGAACAGAGCCTGAGATATCTGAGCCTTTATCATCCACCATTCTTGCTCTTGACCTCGCTGCAAAGCCTCATGGCTGGACGTCCTCTTTCCTGTCTATCTCCAATTGCCATTTTCCTTGGCTAATTAGTAGGTTTTTGAGATTTCAGAAGGCTTTTTAAAAAATTTTCTCTTTTAATTAATTTATGTTTGAGGCCCATTTTGGTGGTGCTCAAGAGTTTCTTTTGCACTTCTACTTCAGGAATCACTCCTGTTGGGTTCTGGGACCCTATGTAAAGGCCCATCACTTAAAACTAAATGCTCCCTACTGAAATATGGCTCTGGATAATTCTTGAGAATATTAAGAATTTTTTGTTTTTGTTCTAGGACCGTCCAGAAGGCTCTGTACTCAGGAATTACACTTGCAGTTCTTGGGAAGTGGGATGTATTTGGGATGCAGGGAATTGAACTTAAGTCAGTCATATTCAAGGCAGACATCCTCCCGCTGGACTCTATTTCACTATTTTAATTTTTCAAATTTAGAAATAAATGTTATCAGTTCAATGGTTTAACATTAATGAATGAGTACATCACAGAGCTAAGTTGGATTGTGTCATGCTCCTCACTACAAACCTCCCAATCTATCTTTCCTTGCCTTTTGGTTGATTTATTACCTGAAAACAACATGTACTCACTCCACCTTTGTTGCCTCATTTAATCTTGCTTCATTTAACTAATTCCTCCATTGCATATTTGGTTTGACTTCAGAGGACAGACTACGTGATGAGGATGTGACGTTTCAGCAATTAACCTCTCGAAAAAGGCGCAGGATGGTAAGATTTGCAAGTTACAATCTGTATTATTGTGATAATGGGATAGGTCATTGTGCAAGTTCATAGTATTTGTAAATTAGGGTCCTAGGTAGTATGCCCATTACTGTATCTCTAGTCTTTCCATTTCTGGGTGAGTAGACAGCCCCATATTGGGAGAAGTTGCCTATTTGGTTCACCTACGTGCTAACATTAGTATATTCGACAATATTTCCAACCTAAAGAAATTTATAATATTTTTCACACCAGAGAGAAACTACTTCAAGGATACAGACCGAAAAGAGATAATGTGTTTTTATTTCATAAAATGTAAGCTTGTGTTGTTTGAACTCATTTCTCAACTAGATCCATATCCTTCCTAACACTAGGAAGGTCCCTTGCTGTGTTTTGGATTGGAAAACTGGTTGTCGTTCCCACCAGTGTATATGCGCCACTGTGTCCCCAAGAGATTGTTTCACAGAGCACATAGCTATGAATAGACTTTGAGAACCACCTCATTAGGTCTCCCCAAAAGTAAACAAAATGGGATGCGTAAGAAAAAAACTCATTGCTGTTTGACAGGAATATATTTAAATCGAGATATTTTCTTTCTTTTCTGTGTGTGGGGGCTTCACATTCTTATGTGTAAGGGATCCTCCACTGTATAAACTTAAGGATCACTGTGGCACGCTCAGCGACCATATGATTCTGGATACAGAAGATCAGTGTGCAATGTGCAAGACTAGCTCCTTCCTGCTGTTCATTCACTCGGATCCTACTCACATTCTTTTTGTTCTTTGTTTTATTTTTTGGCCACACCCAGTGGCTTTCAAGGTTTACTCTTGGCTCTGGGCTTAGAATACTACTGGCAGGCTCTGGAGTCCATATGGGATGCCAGGGATTAAACTCGGTGAATTCAGCCCCTCCAAGAGGACCTTCCCTCTGGGGACCTAGTAATTGTTCACTTAGAGTCATCTTTTTTGGCTTTTTGTTCTTCTGTTACCAAACTAAGGACATTTCTTTAGATGATGTCTACATGCGTCCATAGACATTCACATGTAGAAATTGTATTTCTCTGATGAAAATGGCCCGTGCAGTTCTGGTTTTGAACATGGAGACTGTCATAGGAGAGAGAAGTAATAGGATTCATCCTATGCTGTTCCACAGGGAAGCAGCAAGTCCTCTTGGGGTGGGGTTGACTCTGTGCTATTGGATGCAGTCTGGAGACAACTACCCTGCCCACATTCCCACGGGAGTGAGGATTCTGGGAATATCTGCTCTGGAACGGGGCAGAGTGAAGAGAGCTTCATTGTTGCAGCACCACCATCTACTGGTGGTGTTCCTAAATATGCTTCACCCAATCTCTGCACAGTGACGCTCACAGTGGAGCCTCCCTGGACCACAAGAGCAACAATGTTTGCTCCTAGCCCCTCAGAGTGATAGACTCACAACCAGATTTTCCATGGAGTGACACCACCTGAGTGTAAGCAGTGTGGGAGTGCTTTCCCTTGTGCTTCACATCATGGTGTGCCCTTGAAAAGCCCCAGTACACAGGATTCCTCTAATTGTCAGCAAGGTGGACATGTTCTCCGTCATCTCTCACAGCCATGTGACCCTAAGGAAGTCAGTAATCAAAAGAAACATCATATAGGTCCCGAATGTGGGAATGCTTTCCCATCCCGTTCAGACATTAGAGTGTATATGAATACTCATACTGGAGAGCAGTCTTATATATGTACAGAGTGTGGGAAGGCCTTCTCTCAGTCTTCAAACCTTTTTTGCCACTTCAAGAGTCATACTAAAGCGAAACCTCATATATGTAATGAGTGTGGGAAGGCCTTCAAATTCATATCTGATCTTAGTAAACATAGGAAAAGTCAAAGTGGAGAGAAAATTTATGCTTGTGAGGAGTGTGGGAAGACCTCTCTGTATGCCTCAAGTCTTATTATACACTTGATAATACATACTGGTGAGAAATCCTACATATGTAAGGAATATGGGAAAGTTTGGTCTTCAAGCCTTAGAGTCCACTGGAAAATTTATTCAGGAGAAAAACCATATACATGCCAGGAGTGTGTGAAGGCCTTTGCTCATTCCTTAGGCCTTTGTGTGCACAAGAGAATTCATACAGAAGAAAGGTCTTAATTCATATCAGGAGTGTGGGAAGGTCTTCGCTCAGTTCTCAAGCCTTTCTGGGCACATGAGAATTCACACAAGAAAGAAGCCTTATTCATATCAGGAGAGTGGAAAGGCCTTCACATATTCCTCAAAACTTTCTGTACACAAGAGAATTCATGCAGGAAAGAAACCGTATTTATCAGGAGTGTGAGAAGACCTTCACTTACTATTCATCCCTTTCTGTGCACAGAGAATTCATTCATACAGGAGAGAAAACTTATTCATGTCAGGAGTGTGGCAAAGCCTTCACAAATTCCTCAGCCCTTTTTATACACAAGAGAATTCATATAGGACAGAAGCCTTATTCATGTCAGCAGTGTAGGAAGGCCTTCACTCACTCCGCATCCCTTTCTGTGCACAAGAGAATTCATACAGGGAAGAAGCCTTAATTATATCAGGAGTATGGGAAGGGTTTTGCTCATCATGCTTTTGCATACATAAGGAAGTTCTTTTTGGAGATCTAAAGGAGTGTGGGAAGTCCATTCCAGTTAAAGCCTTTTTTGAAATATGAAAATGAATGAATACTGGATGGTCTGAGCAATCAACGTGGTTGACATTGGCCATCAACACCACTGCCGGAGTTTGATCCCTGGTATTCTAGAGTATTTCCCAAGTTCACCAAGAGGGAATCCTGAGTGCAGAGCCAGGAGGAGTCTTTTGCACCACAGATTTTGCGCCCTTCCAAATAAAGAGAAATAAATTTTAAACTGGAGAGCATTTTGACATATGTAGGGAATGTGGGAAGCATTGTTTATTTCTAAATATTCCTTCTGCATTAAAAATGCATATTTGCAGCCAGTGTGATAGTATAGTGAGTAGGGCATTTGCCTTGTAAGTAAACCACCTGGTCTGATTCCCCAGCATGCCAAATCATCACCAGAGTTTGCCAGGTGTAATATCTGAGTGAGAGACAGGATTATTTCCTGACACCATTAGTGTGGTCTAAGTACAAAAAAGCATACAAGGAGAAACTTAGATAAAAGGATGTGGCAAGGCCTTTACTAAACACATTGTGTGTATACATAATACAGTATTGTTGTATGTATATGAGATTTCATACTGGAAAGATATACTGATTCAGAGTCTTCTGGTTTTTTTAGAACTTACTCAACATAAGAAAAGTCATAACTAAGAAATCTTCTAAATGTAATGGTTTTGGAAAGACATTTCATTGATCCTTAAATTTTCTATAGATTAAATCTTTCATTCTGCAGTAAGTGTGTGATATGTGGGAAGGTCTTCAGTTCCTCCTTAAACTATTAGACAGTACGGTTCTATAGGTAGGGAATTTGCCAGAAGTGATTTCTGTTGTAGAGCCTGTGTAACTCCTGAGCGCTGCTGGATGTGACCAAAAAAACCAAAAAGAAAAGAGAAAAAGAAAGGCAAAGCCCTTTCTGTCTTTTGGATGAATAGGAATGTTATAAAAATAATCGTTTAAGTTGATTAATACCAAAAGCCAGTCTTTGAGGATGGCTACTGTGAAGGTGAGCCATTCTGTAACTTTACCATAGAAACAATTGATACATTTACAGCTCTTAAATAAGATAAAAATTTTCCAGATACCTAATTGTTTATTGCAAATATTGGCATGTTGCATTCTGGAAATCCATTCAGGAGGTTTCAGTGTGTCCAGGCTCAGGTCTTTGTTAAGTGAGTTTTTGGTTTTTTTGTTTGTTTGTTTTTGTTTTTTGTTTTTTGGGTCACACCCGGCAGTGCTCAGGGATTACTCCTGGCTCCATGCTCAGAAATTGCTCCTGGCAGGCACGGGGGACCATATGGGGCACTGGGATTCGAACCAATGACCTTTTGCATGAAAGGCAAACGCCTTACCTCCATGCTATCTCCCAGGCCCCTGTTAAGTGAGTTTTTAAGCATTGTTAGTTTTGTGCTGTGAACGGGCCACTGGAGAATCCAGATTGGAATATCAATACTTCATTCAATAGTAATATGCTCTGGTTCTTTAACCCAGTGATCCCAATTGAAAAGGCAAAACCTCTGAATTAATATACTGTTAGTTGTTTGGGTGAAAGTTGTCATATACTAGTTCACACTCCTTATGCAAACCGCATATCCGTAGGTTCATAGAAACTGGAGCTCCATATAGTAGAAATACTGTTTTTTGATTCTCTGATTCTACGTACTTCAAATTCCTAGCACCATGATAAACACAAAGACCCCTCTTCTCCTTATAAGCTCTTCGGAATTTCTTGTAGGGTTCAATATCAGGGACAATCTCTTTAAAGAAATAACAGATTTTTTAGTGCCAGATTCAAACATTTCTTCAAACTTCCTGCCCTGAATTTCAAAAGTTAACATTGGATTTTCTTCTTTAAGCTTAGCCTCAGGGTTTGTACTTCCCACAGCCACTTCCCTGATGAGTTCTGATTTGCCAGGCAAAGTATAAAGAAGTAATAAAATTTGAGCTGTTTTCACTTTTACTGAGGCAAGAATTATTATTTACCCTACATGATCAGAATCTATAATCCCCAAGTCAATTACTATTTGAGCATTAAACTGCTTTTTCCTAAAGTCATCCCTAAAGTCCCTGGAGTGATTGCCCTGTTATGTCATATATAATCTTATAAGAGCATTGAGCTGGAAGGCCAGTACAGTCCTCTGGATGGAATATCAGCCAGAGCTTCCTGAAGTGCAGACTTTAATGAGCTTAAACTGCAGAGTTCTCTTGGTCTGAGCTGGGAAACTGAACTATTGATGGAAAGGGTCTCTGATTTTGAGGGGTCAGGGAATTGTCCCTGACCCAGTTTTCTGAGATAGGGTGATTATTGAGGAGTGTCATTGAGCAGAACAAAAAGAGGTTGTGACCTGCTCTTTTTTTTGTATTTGCCCCATATTGCCGCACTTATAGCATCTGCCCTGACCTTGCAAGATAAATTTTGGATCCCTCCCACAGTTACTGGGAGATGAAAAAAGAAATAAACGACAGTCTATTGACCATTGAAATCACTTCCACACATCAAGCAAGGACCAGGTGATTTCCTTGGAGCGATTTCTGGGCTTAGAGCCAGGAGTAACCACTGAACGCCACTGGGTGTGACCCAAAAACCAAGTAGGGATTCAAGTCTCTGCCCCCCAAAGATGGGCTTCATTGCCATCCTGGACATGAATGGAGAATGTACTTCACATCTCCTCTGCTGGACAGCTTTTCCAGCATCTCTTCGGAGGATCTCTATCTTTGGATTACAGTTGAATGTTTTGATCACTTCTTGAGATCTCCCCAATTTACAAGATCTTTGGTCCTTGTATTCTGGCTACGTCACTCGATCTTCTATGAAGCACCTATTTTGAATTCTTCAGCTTGTACGACATAGATCGTAGATCTGTCTTTTCTGGATCTTATAGTTGTCCACTTGACTCATGTTTCTGGTTATGGACACCCAATCTGCTTTTAGGTTTAGAGGTTTTTCTTTACTTCTTCCTTGTGATGTGCTTATGCAAACATCTGCCCTTTTCTTTTTTGCATAGTCTTTCCCTATGTCCTTAAAAGGCCTATAGCTTCATTTTTGCAACTTATTATTGTTGCCTTTACTAAAGAAGTGGGAATTGTTATATATGAAAGCATTTACATAAGATTATTATCTCGGGGCCCGGTGGTGGCGCTGGAGGTAAGGTGGCCTGCCTTACTGTGCTAGCCTTGGACGGACCACGGTTTGATCCCCCGTGCCCCATATGGTCCCCCAGACCAGGAGCGACTTCTGAGCGAATAGCCAGGAGTAACCCCTGAGTGTCACTAGGTGTGGCCCCCCCCAAAAAAAGATTATTATCTCTACCTGTTGTCTTACCTCCTACTATCCAGGTGGGGGCACTGTTGAGAGCCTAATAGTTTGGGAGCGAGCTGCCTGGGTTGAATTTACTAGTTGGCTCCAGGTGTTTTTGGAGGTGCTGTCAGGCTAGCAAAGGACTCTGCATTTGATCTTCTTACCCTTTACCCTCCTGTCTGTGTGGATTATTTGCTGTGGAAAAATATTACAAAGATTTCGTCTCCCCAAGGGAATAGGGAATGGAAATCAATTTCTCATCCTGGGAGCTCTTAGAGGATCTTTCGATAACAAATCAAGGTGTAAAAAGGACCCAACAAATTCCCAAATTAGCAGGATCTTGGGGCTGGAGTGATAACACAGCAGGTTGGGTATTTGTCTTGCAAATTGGTCTTGTTCAAGCCCTGGCATCCCATGATACTCCCAAGACTATCAGAAGATATTTCTAAGTGCACAGCCAGGAATATCCCCTGAACACCGTTGGTAGTAACCAAAAAAGAACAAAAATAAAAGCATATCAGAATCTGTTCTGAACACCTATAGATAGGGAACTCAAAAGAGCAAAGCCAAGACAGCAAAGATCCAGATCATACTGGGACTTAACATCAAAGGCAGTGAACCTGAGTGGGAGAGGTCTGCACCCCTGATCTAGGAAACTGAAGCCCCACACCCAGCACCCACATTTCATATGTTCCCACTATGCTTTGATTTGTGTTGACTGAGGATGTATAAAGAATCAGAGGCACTTATGGCCCCTGGTCAGCCATAAGTGTTACTGTCCCTATAAGGGAGATGGTGTCAGTTACCAGAAGCCCACACACCTGCCCCAAGATGGCAACTGGCCAGAGGGTCAATAAATCCCCTGGTTGAAGTACTAGAATGGGGGGTGGGGGCAGGAGACTCTGCACTCGGGTTTCTCCCTTTTTGCTGGAGAAACTGTTTGCCAAACTCAGCTTCTGTTGCTTTTTGCCTTCTCTTCTACTGTTCTGGGTCTAACATTAACAGTTTGCACCTGAAATTGGTTGAGTAATGATCCTCTGGTTAATCTGAATTGTGGTTCTGTGAATAAAAGCCATGATTTTTTTTGTGGATCAAAACCTTAATCCAGGGGCCGGAAAGATAGCATGGAGATGCTTTCTGTATGCCTTGCATGCAGAAAGACAGTGATTGAAATCCCAGCATCCCATATGGTCCCTTGAGCCTGCAAGGAACGATTTCCGAGCATAGCCCAGGAGTAACCCCTGAGTGCTGCCGGGTGTGACCCAAAAACAAAACAACAAAAACAAAAAAAATCCCTAATCCAGTGGTGGATTAAATGTATGCTAGTCTCTTGTATATTTAATGAAAGCCTTTTTCCCCCCTTTCCATGTCTTTCAAAGATATATTTTTATTCCTGTTATTAGGGGTGATGGCATGCTGAAATGTATATCTCCAAATAGGATAAAAAGAACAAGACAGGGGCCAGAGTGGTAGCACAGCAGTAGGCATTTGCCTTGCATATGGATGAACCAGGAGAAACTGGATTTGATCCCTGGTGTCCCATATGGTCCACCAAGTCAGAAGCAACTTCTGAGTGCATAGCCAGGAGTAAACCCTGAGCATCACCAAGTGTGGTCCAAAAACCAAAAGTAAAATAAAATAAAAACATAAATATAGGGGCCAGAGAGATAGCCAAAGTAGTAGGGTGTTTACCTTGCATTCGGTAGACCCAGGACGAACTCGAGTTTGAGTCCCAGCATCCTTCATGGTCACCTGAGCCTAACAGGAGCGACTTATGAATTGTCAAGAAAAGAAGAAAGGAAGGAAAGAAGGAAGGGAGGGAGGTGGGAGGGAGGGAAAGAAAGTGAACCATAAATATTCTGAAGTCTTCAGGTTCAAACACTAGAACATTGGAGAGACATGGGTCTGGAATCCAATGGCAGTGTGGAGAATAATTCACACACATGCATGAAGAGAAAAAAAGGATTTTCAGGAATTTCTCCATGTTTGCCCTTAGAGGCAGCCAGGTCCATGGAGGTCCAGAAACACAAGAGGGTGACTCCCACTTTATCTGAGTATTTAATCTGCCATACCTGGAGGGTGGGACCAGGTGATCTCAATTCCAGTCCAAGGTGCTACATTCAAAGGTGTTTCCAGGGGCCGAAGAGATAGCACTCAGGCAGGGTGTTTGCCTCACACGCAGAAGGAT
>PVKC010043921.1:0-11737 GCA_004027635.1 Crocidura indochinensis | reverse complement strand
TGATCATCTGTATATGAGGTGCAAGTGACAAACAGATATTATGAGTACTGTTGGTAAACCCTCAAAACAAGCTATCATTATTTGAAGACATAATTTGATAGAGGTCTTGAAACTGGTATTGATGTTACTTGTATGAACTAAAAATGAGTTATGCAATACTCTAGAGCTTTAATTTTTATGCTTTAAAACAAAACAATGATTTAAGAAAATTAAAGTGAAAATTTTAAGTTATAAAGTTATATTTTAGTACACATAGAAATAGAAAGATGCAAATACAAGAAAGAGCATATATAAAAGTGATTTATTTTAAATAGCTTATTTCCAAAGAATCAAATTTGTTCTATGACATTATTGGAATACCAACCCTGGAATGAGCCCAGGGAGCTAGAATACAAACAGAAGAGTTAAATAAAGCCTGTGGAAGCTGGACAATAGGTTTCTGGTTTTTAAAGTGACTGCTGTAAAGTCCATGGTGACACTGTTCTTTAGAAAACATCATAGGAACATCCAGTCTATTTCCTTTGTTGGCTCCAGCTGCATAAAAATAAATATGCAAAATATAAGTATATGGAGACTGCCCATTTGTTAAATAAAATATATTTACTTTTAAATGTTCAAGTGATATTTAATTATAAAGAATTTTTTGTAGTTGATGTATTAAACACTTCTTACAATTATGTGACATTCCTCTACTGTGACAGAAGATTTACAGTGGAAGTTCTGGATTTACGTGGGATGTATAATGAAATTAGTTTGCTCAAAAAGGATGATCACATAAAGAATAAAAGTTTGAGGAGTGAAGGACATAAGGTGAATGACTGACATGAACTTCTCAAACACTCATTTTAAGGTAAAACAGTAAATATTCTTAAAGTAATGATGAACATTCTGAGTTTAAATTAATAAGTAAATACATTTCTTTGAAGAGTCTTATAAAGCAATATATGTGGAAAAAGCACACAGCACAACTGAATTTGCTGATATTCTAAACAGTTTTCATTCGAATCCCACATCCATAATTTATTAATCTTATAAGTTTTTGGAATAGCTAGTATATTCTTCCATAAATCATGTTATAATATCATACACATAACATCTTTGGAATTACTAAATTTAACGATGTAAGGAAGGACTTAAAAATGTTTGGTATAACTAAAATAGTTTCAAAGAACTTAAGAGCTACATTGAACTTAAGAGCAAAAAATAACCAGGAAGTTATTCCATGCAGGGAAAATTACTCTTCTCCCCCCAAATGGTCTAAAATATTGACAACCTGAATCCCTACTTAGAAAATATCTGTCTTACGTTTGAAAAAAATAGCCAAAGGAATTTTACCTCAGGGGATTAGACCATCAGAGCATTTATTAACTAATTTATTGACTGCCCTATTCTTCCACTCACTCTTCTTGAAATTTAATTGCTTTTGTTCTTTATTACAAAGTAGTTTTTTTTGTAACATTCAGGCAAATATCTGGTAAACAAGTCAAATATTTCTTCTGTCAAACATTTCTTGTTGCTGGCATCTCAATAGACCATGAAGCTGATGGTATTGAAGCGCCTGTTCAGCAATAACACCATTGCTAACTATACTGACTTTTTACATGCTGTTGCTTTAAGCTCTTTGTTTGATGAACCAACTAATATATTCATGAAAATTAGGAAGACTTTACATGTCTTGTAGGTTTTAATCATCATGATATTACTGTCATCTTCTCTTTATAGGGTTTTATAAAAACAGAATACATGTCTTAAAAACTCATATTCCTTTTAAATTGATATTTTATAGCCTCTAGACGGACTTCTCCCAGATTTTTTCCCAAAGAACCACAGAACTTGAATCACCTTGTTCTGCCTCATAAATTGAGGGAAGGAGGAAAGGATGGTGCCAGGACCAAACAGTTGTATACACATTGAGTGGAAATAAAAAACGATCAGACTTAAACATTAAATCCAAAGTCAGTGACAACAAAATTGATAACCAATACACAATAAGCAATGACACAGAGGGGATCAGTTGCACTAGCATTCCAGAGGGGAAATGGGGGTGATGTGTTATGCATGCTGGGGACAGGGTTGTAGGGAGGACAATACTGGTGGTGGGTATGGCCCTCATTCATTGTCACTATGTACCTTAAATATTACTGTGAAATACTTGTTAGTTGGGTCACATCCAGTGATGCACAGGAGTTACTTTAAGCTCTGGGCTCAGATATCTCTCGGGCAGATTGATGAGGAAACAGCAACAACTTGATTTAAGAGCAGACTACCCTACCTCATCACCTAATGGTAAGATAAAATCAGAACACACTCCATCCTTGATAAGCACAAAAAACAAGTACACTAATTACAGAAGACTGATTTGGACTACCATGACTGAACAGAACTTTTCCTGGGACCAATGAGAAAGACCCTAGCCTAGGCTTTGGTCCAGGATTTATATAAAAACCAAGATCTCTAACTCCAGAGGTCTGACTTTGACAACCCTGACTGAACAGAACTTCTGGAACCACAAGGAAAGACTATACCCTAAGCTTCCTCCTAGGATCTGTGTAAACACCAAGATCGCTTACTACAGAAGACTGACCACAAAACAACTGTGATGGAGCAAACTCCTAGAATCATAAAGAAAAACTCGATCCTAGACTTCATCCTATAAGCTGTGCAAATACTAAGATCTCCAATTAAAGACCACAAAACAACTGTGATGGAGCAAACTCCTAGAATCATAAAGAAAACCTCGATCCTAGACTTCATCCTATAAGCTGTGCAAATACTAAGATCTCCAATTAAAGAGTACTGATTTTGTCAGTCATGACCTGAGGAGAACGTTTCCTGGCATCAGAAAAGGACCTTGGTGTTTATCAAGGAACCTGTCGGGAATCTATAGTTGTTCCCATGGCAATATTCCTAAAGAGTGGAGAAGCCCAGTATCTCTTAGGCCAAGGAAATTCCCTTTCTAATTTCCCCAACACTCATTGTACTTATGCAAAAAAGTAAATAAAATAAAATAAAATAAAAATAAAGGCACAAAATCTTGCCACATCCTCCATTATCCTTTTTTTTTCTTTTTTTTTTTCTCCTCTCTTGTTGTAGCCATTTTAACTGGTGTTTATTTTTGCTGTCATGTTTCTTGTTGGTGCCTGGTTTTCTTTTCTTTTATCTTTTTCCTTTTCTCTTTTAACTTGATATTGATAGCTCCAAGACAGACCACTCCCAACATGCTTTTTTCCTTTATTTTCCAACAGAATCAAAAGGCTTGAATCATCTTGTCTTACCTCATAAATGAAGGGGAAAGAAAATAAAAATAAGTGATGGTACCAGAAGCAAACAGTCATATGAACGTTGAGTGGAAATAAAAAATGTTCAGACCAAAACATCAAAAACAGAATCAAGATACCCAGTCTTCATCAAGTTATATACAAAAGGGGCTGGCTACACTAGAAGTGTAGGGAGAAAGGGAGGAAGCAAATTATATATGCTGGGAACAGGGGTGGAGTTAAGGAGGGCAACACTGGTAGTGGGTATGGCCCTAATTTACTGTCACTTTGTGCATTAAATATATCTGTGAAAAATTTGTAGTTCATATTGGTCACAGTTAAAAATAAATGAAAAGAAAAGAATCACACCTGGCATGCTCAGGAGACCATATGAGATGCCAGGAACTAAACCCAGGTCCATCCTGGGTGAGCTGCATGCAAGACAAAAACCTTACCACTGTGCTATTTCTCTTGCCCCTATAAATTACATGTGTGTGTGTGTGTGTGTGTGTGTGTGTGTGTTTGGGTCATACCCGGTGATGCTCGGGGTTACTCCTGGGTATGCTCTCAGAAATCACTCCTGACTTGGGACACCAGGGAATAAAACCATGATCCATCCTAGGCAAGCACGTGCAAAGCAGATCTCTTAATGCTTGTGCCACTGCTTCTGCCCCATACATCACAACTTTATTAATTATCCATTTGTCACTGGACGCCTACTTTGACTCTATATCTTAGTTATTGTACTAATTGCAGCAATGAATAATGGTGTGCAGATGAACTATTGACTCAGAATCCCCAAACAAGTGTAGAGGAAATGAAAGACACTTCTTAGTGAAAGACAAGTAGCATGAAAAAGTGATAGATAAATCATTTTTGTTTGGAAAAATCCAAATCAAGATAATAAAATATCACCTTTAGATGTCACATATTAAAAAGAGTAGGAACAGTCTGTGCTGATGAGATTGTGGTGAAAAATGAACTTTTCCATTGCTGGTGGAAATATTATATGGTTCATCCGTTGTGGAAAAAATTGTGAGTGTATAGTAAAAGAAGAATTGTCTTGCCTATCTAAGCCAGAAATTCGATTTTTGTGTATTTATCCCCAGGTTCTAGGAAAGTTGAATCTTATAAAAATAGTATTGCTAGTAAACAAATGAGAATATTTTTGCTATGGAAACTTCTCAGATCATATTTGAGTGTGTGATACATTACTGCTCAGGGATAGTAATTCTATAAGACATCTAGCTGTCAAACTTCTGAACAATTTTTGAGAAGCTCAGACACCAGAGATAAGATCTAGGGTACTTTGATATTCGGTGGCTACATTCTGTGATGTGCATAGAGTGTGTAGTTGTAAGTTTGCAAAATATGTTCCTCAGAATGTTGCCTAATATTCTCGCAAAAACATTTATTTTTTTATTAAAATGTATTTAAACAATTGTGATTTACAATGTTATTCATAGTTAGCTTTTAGACATACATTGATTTAGCACCAATCTCACCACCAGTGTCAACTTTCCTCTAGCAATGTTCCCAGAGTCCCTCCCATGTCACCACAACCCCCTCCACCTGAAATCATAACTGACTTGTTTTTAATTTTAGTTGTTAAATTTTGAGTCTCATAATTTCATTGACGTTAACTCTGGCTTGGATATTTAGTTCTGTCTTTTTCTAACCTGGTCCCCTGACCCAGGCATTTCATATTCTTCTTCTCCTCCCTTCAATTTCTTTATTCTCAATATTCTTCGGGGCCTGTAATGATCATAATAACCACATTTAAACCATTAAATTTTTTCAAGAATTTCTTCATAATATATGTAATTGATAAAATCCTGCATATATCCTTATATTTCTGGTTTACATCATTTAACATATATTTCAGTTCCAACACTGTTGCAGCAAAATATATTATTACATCATTCCTTACAGATATATAGTTTTCAGACCACTGTATATCATTTTCAAGTTCTGGGAGATAGTGCCGTATATAAGATATTTAAAGGGTCAACTGGATTAATTTAATATCTGCCCCCCCCTTAAAGTCACTAAGCACATCCAGAAGTGATCCCTGAACACAAAAACCATAGTAATATCTGAACATACCATAGTGTTACCTGCTAAAAATGAAATAAAATACATAAATTCATATTTGGGTTTGGAGAGATATTATTGCAAATAGGATCTTGCCTTGCATACTGTCAATGTGGATTTTATCCTTGACATTTTTTAATAATTTTTATTGTGACTGAAGTTCATTGCACAAAATTATTTACGGTACATAGTGACAATTAATGAAGGGCTTTCCCACCACCAATGTTGTCCTTTCTCCACTCCTGTTCCCAGCATGTCTCCCATATCTCCCTCCTTTACACTCCCACCCCAGAATACTAGTGTAACTGGGCTCCACTTTATAGCTTGTTGAAGGTTGGATATCTATTCTGTTTGGTGTTCCAGTCTGGTCATTTTTTTATTTACACTACATGTTCATATGACTGGTCCTGGGTGATATCCTTGACATTCTTATGGTTCACTGAGCCCTTTTGGGAGTGATCCCTGAGCATAAAACTAGAAGTAAGTTCTGAGTACTTGCTGGATGTGTCCCCAAATCAAACAGAAAAAGGGCTTTTAATGTAACTTCAAGTTCTTAGTTAAGTATAGTTCCATTATAACTAAGAATTTTGTTACAAAGTATTTTATCACACATTTTAGTGAAGTAGAAATAAGGAGCACAATAATAAGTTGCCACATTTAGGAAAAAAAATTTGCCAGTTAAATAATTTTTACACTTTATTGATAACTTTACGGAAATTTTCAAGAGAAAATAGACATGCCATATTATATCCTGAAATTAGTTATATAAAATGTATGGAAAGTTTACTTTTTTATTAATTATATTTACAATGTATTAATTTATAAGTGGAGACTACTTATGAGGAGTGTTTATTGTATTAAAAATGAAAGTGAATGTTATTTGTTATGTTATACAATAAGTAGCTAAAAATAAAATTTTATAATAGATTTCAAAACCAAATTACTTTTTTGATAATATTTTGTAGCCAATAGTTAGAAACTTACTATATATATCTATCACTGTTTGAACAATGCAGCAGAAATTTAATTGTGAAGATAAATATCTCTGGTTTTTTGCTCTAGTTGTCTTGAAACTTATATTAAGTATTTTTTGGTCAAGATGTTCATCTGATTTAATAATATTTTACTAAAGTCCCTATAGCCATGTTTATGGAGTGGTTATTTGTGGTTCCAAATATATTTGGCATACTAATTACAAGAAAATATGAAGACTATCAGAATATAAATTCTACAAACTCTATCTTGTATCAAATTCTCACTGTTGAAATATCAAGGAAATAACATAATAATTAAAACTAAAAAATTTTAACCCAGGCCCTGCAGAGAGATTGTATTCTAAAAGATGTATGTTTTAGTAACTATTATTTAAACAAATTAAGAAAGACCTATATTGTGTGCAGGGCAGTTTAGTGCTGTCTTCTTGAAGTGCTACTTAAGTCATATGGTATCAGGAACACCCTGGCAGTGCTTAGAGCCTCCAAGAAAATACTAGAAATGTTCAGAATCACATGCTGTTACAGGTATCCTCCAATATAGTTCATAAAATTGCTTGCAAAAACTAATGAAGGCATCAGTAGTAACCATTATAAGACTGATACATATACACAGTGGAATATTATGTAGCCATCTGGAGAGATGAAGTCATAAAATTTTCTTATAATTGGATGTACATGGAATCTATTATGCTGATTGAAATAAGTCAGAGGGAGAGAGATAGACACAGAATAGTAGCACTCATCTATGGGTTTTAAAAATAGTAAAATACATTCTTGAAGTAATTTTCAGAGACAAAAGAGAGGAGAGCTGGAAGTTCCAGCTCACTACATGAAGCTCACCACAAAGAGTCATGAGTGCAGTTAGAGAAATAATTACATTGAGAACTATCATAACAACGTGAATGAGGGAAGTAGAAAGCCTGTCTAAAGTACAGGCGAGAGTAGGGTGGGAGGAGGAAGATGTGGGACATTGGTGATGGGAATGTTGCACTAGTGAAGGGGGGTGTTCTTTACATGACTGAAACCCATCCACAATCATGTTTGTAATCAAGGTGTTTAAATAAATATATTAATTAAAAGATATTAAAAATAGAAATAGAAAAAAGAATAGAAAAATGGAGCATGCTCTTAGAACTCAAAGAAAGCATAGTTTGAGATGAACAGACCACAAAAAAAGACTGAATTTTAATCATGAACAACTTTCTAACCATAAAAACACACACAAAAAAGAAAAAAATAAACAACTGTATTATTAACAGCCTTGTAACATAGTATTTAAATAATGCAACTTAAAATAACTTTCTGGGCATGTGCCTCACATTATATAACTTCTAACTTCATAAATAATTACATCTATCTAAAAGTTTTTGTGTGGATTCACACCCTTTCACTGTACCTTCCTTGTAGCCATATTAAAGGCTGTTAAGATTTTTTTTTACCATGTCACACTTAGTACATATTATTAAAGTAAAATTTTATATTGTTACGTATCAGTTTAAAAGCTGGCTTTTTGAATGGTATAAGAAATGTAATTTTATCTACCTATGTACAATTGAGAGTAGTCAAAATACATTTAGAAAAGGCCAAAGCAATGGCACACTAGGCATGGCATCTCACCTGAACAAAGCCAATCTGGGTTTGATCCCTGGCATTCTATATGGTCCCTCAAGCCTGCCAGGAGTGATTTCTGAGTGCAGAGCCAAGAATAATGCCTGATCACAGTCTGGTATTGCCCCAAAACAGTAACAAAAACAAAAATATTAGATTTAAGATACTATACTTACTAATGTATATCATACTTAATAATTCATGAAATGTCATTTAAAATAATTTCATCAATTATATTAGTGTTTATAAAAATTTTGGATTATGGGGCCGGGTGGTGGCGCTGGAGGTAAGGTGCCTGCCTTGCCTGCGCTAGCCTAGAAAGGACCCCGGTTCGATTCCCCTGTTCCCCATATGGTCCCCCAACCCAGGAGCGACCTCTGAGCGTGTAGCCAGGAGTAACCCCTGAGCCTCACCGGGTGTGGCCCCCCCAAAAAAAAACAAAAAAAAATTTGGATTATTATAAAAATGTCAAATATATATTGGATTCTTTATAATTTTATATGTTGTCCTTATATATTTCATGAAGTAAGCTGTAGTTTTAATATGTAAGAAAGTCAATCTATTACTGAGAAATGCACAATTCTGAATATAATAATGTCTGAAATAGATTCTATCACCTTCTCTCGTAAAAAAAATACAAAGTAGTAAAAATAAAATATTTAGTCAAGATAAATGAATAAAATTACTGAATTTGTGCACTAAACATTGCAAATAAAATAATACTTAACTTTTACTTTAAAATTCTTAAGACCCATTTTAATGATCATTTAAAGAGTTTTAGAAATTGGTATATTAATTTAAATTAAAATTTAGAATTTATATATTTAAATATTTAGAATAGATTAACAAGTTTATTGGTCGGTCTTTTCCATGTGTTTTTGTATTTGTACATATTTAATATGATTTATCTACCTTTATTCATAATGCCTTTTCTTGATCACTATATATATATATATATTTGTAAAATGATAATTAGCCTCACATTTAAGCATTCACTTAAGTAATTGCATTAAAATTGCATCACTCTGGGACAGAACAATAACGTAGAGGTAGGGCATTTGCCTTGCATGCGGCTGACACAGGACAGAACTGGGTTCGGTCCCTGGAGTCCCATATGGTCTCCCAAGCCAGGAGCAGCTTCTGAGCACATAGCCAAGAATAGTAATCACTGGGTGTAGCTCCCCCAATTGCATTACTTTTTGTTTTTTTTTGTTTGTTTGGTTGTTTTCTTTTAAATTTTGTTTTTCTTTTTTTGGGGGGTTCACTGCCCGCAGCTCTCAGGGGTTACTCCTGGCTCTATGATCAGAAATTGCTCCTGACAGGACTGGGAACCACAGTCCTTCATGAAAGTAAAATGCCCTATATCTATGCTATCTCTCTGGCCCTGCATTATTCTTAAATACATAATCATATTACTACTTTTGTTTAGTAATAAATATTTAAATAATTTTTATTTTTATTGATATTAGTTGAACTTATATAACTTTTATTAAACTTACATGACTTAAAAATATCATATTTTTGGATATCATATGGTTGGAGTGATGGAACAGCTCTTGGGCTTTTGTCTTGCATTGGGCTGACCAGGATTGACCTGAGTTTGATCCCCAGAATCACATATGGTTCCCCAAGTTAGAAATTATTTTTGAGTGCATAACCAGGTGTAACCCCTGAGCGTGTGGCCCAAAGACCAAAAATGTCACCTCCATTGGGCCAGAGAAATAGCCCAGCGGTAAGGTGTTTGCCTTGCAAGCTTCCAACACAGGATGGACCCTGGTTCAAGTCCTGATATCCCATATGGTCCCATGGACATGTCAGGAGCAACTTCTGAGTGCATTCCATGAGTAAATCTACAGCTGCCTGGTGTGGCACACAAACCAAAATAAAAAAAAAAACCCACAAAACATATTTTTGTCCATATCAGCTATATTGTGCCTGAAAATGCTTCTAACATTAAAACAATATTTTGTTATTTAAAACCATGAATAATGGCATATATAGTAATAATTTCTATTTGTAACCTTTTCACCCTTTTAAAAACACATTTCATTTTAGTATCTTTTGACAGTAAGGACTAAATTTATTATCACACATCTTATTTAAATGTATGATGAAATTAATTTGTCTTCAGTTCGGTTGCCACATTAACAGTATTCAGGTAACAAAGGACACTCTTGATAATATGGCGCTGGTTATGGTGACCTGCTGGGTCAGTGCTA
The DNA here is from genome assembly GCA_004027635.1 of Crocidura indochinensis. Classification (NCBI taxonomy): domain Eukaryota; kingdom Metazoa; phylum Chordata; class Mammalia; order Eulipotyphla; family Soricidae; genus Crocidura; species Crocidura indochinensis. The sequence goes on along the minus strand of PVKC010043921.1, from coordinate 1,564 downwards.
GGGTTTGTGAGGCATTACAACTTGAGTTAAATAGTGCTGGTGCCACTGTTGTCATACAACTGTATAATCACTTACTATTTTTACTTTCGCCTTTACTGAGTTAATTAGTACAATTATCATTTATTACATTAATTTGATCCTCAGGTGATTTATGTTAAACTTAGACTAATAAAAATGACAGGGAAAGTAGCAAAGAACAAGAAGCTTATTTGGCTCAGTAGGATCCAAGACATTGTTTAATAACCCCTAGTCCAACCTGTCTGGTTTGTGAGTCATCTTTGCTGCTGACTCATCCTTCCATTCCAGAGTCTGCATGAACATGAACACAGCAAGGACAGTACTGCATATTGAAAGCAAGCTGCAGGCGGTAGTCATGCACCCTGCCTCCCCCGAAAAAGCAGCCAACAAATGAACTTAGAATTATCCCCACAGGCTACCTGAAGTGGCAATAGTGATATAGATTGTCACAGCACATATGGGTTCCTAGGGATACAACTAGAGGTATTTGGAGGTGGTGGAAGTGCAAGATATGCTAAGAATTAATTAAACCCAGGAGCTTATATGTGTAAATTCTATTTTCCAATTGAAGTATGCCATTGGCTATGTGCTGATGGTTATAGAAAGTAAGAGACAGAAATATAGATATTTTCATATACAATAAAAACTTTATTTTATCATTCAGTTTTCTATAAGTAATGACATAATTTAATGTATTTTAATATTTTCTCTTAATTCCTTTCTTATTTTTTGAATACTATTATATAAATATATAGTTAAAACTCTCATGGGGTGGAGCATCAAAACAACATTCCGGGCTCCAAGGTCACTCTGCCTATTGGAACTATAGATAAACGTGAAGAATTGAGGATGTGAGGCTACCCAGACCCTGTGGTTCTTAGAATTATTTAGTCCCCTTTTATAATGTTTGAGTTAGGAAGGCACCCCATAGTCATACTAGGATGAATATACATGTATACACACATATATGTTAAGGAAATTTTGGACTTCTCTAAGTGCCGACTACAGCATGTTTCTTGATTTTGTTTTTCAGAGCTTCCTGTTCTAGAGGAGCTCCAAATCTCAGCTAAGAATAAAACTTGCAAAAAGCAGTGTTCTGTTTTTGTCTAAAAAAAATACAAGAATATTTATTCACTAACAGTGCTGAGGTTTAAAAAGTATCTTTATGGTTCTTCTTATTGAATATAATAAAAACTCTGCCAGCATCTGATGTGCCAACGTTCTTCACATATTCTTCACATAAGGTAAAGAAAAGATTTATGGTATTGTAATATTTTAAAACTATCTTTAAATTTGATACTATGACCAATTACTTATGCTCCAATTAATATTTGAAATTCTACCTATTTTTCTACTAAACTTTAATAAATTTTTGTACTACACTTAAATTGGACCCCAGATTTTGAAGGATTGGAGAAAAACTATGTTAAAGCACTATGTCAATAGCAAAATTATCACCAACAATTAAAAAGATACATTTATTTAAACTGTTATATTTTTACTTTAGTGAAATCAACAGTTAAAATAATCATGAGGTGACATCAAG
>PVKC010043920.1:0-11704 GCA_004027635.1 Crocidura indochinensis | reverse complement strand
AAAAAAAAAAAAAAAAAAAAGTCACAGTTTATGCCACTAACTAGTTGTCTTTAGGAACTCAAGTTTACATCTGTTTATCTCTGTTTTCCATATCTGAATATGCATATTAATACTATGAATCATACCAACCCTATCAGATTCTCTCAAGAATTAATGAGATAATGATATAAAGTAGTTGGGCTAATATTAGCTAGTGATTCTTATGACCAACATTAGCATCTTTATCATCATCATCATCTTTTGTATTATAGACTTGTTTAAATATAATAAAAGTAGATATTATCTGCAATATAATTATTTTTGAAATGATGTTCATTAGCAAAAAAAATTATGTTGAAAAGAAAGTATAACAATAGCATTCATGATAGAGTAATATATGAAATTCAAGTTCTTAGAAAGAATATATCAAGTAATTCTAGGCACTGGGGAAATAATATTGAGGCTAAGAAGCTTGTTTTGCATGCATCCAACTCTGGCACAGTCCCCGGGCATGATCCCTTGCACTATATATTGTTCCCTAAACACTACTAACAGTGACCCCTGAACATTTAACCAGAAGTGTAACCTCTGAGCATCACCCAGTATAATCCAAATTCTAGAAAAAGGAAAAAAAAGGCAGGATAATATTTTTCTAAGTAATTTGGTCATTTTGATGATTAGTGAAATACAAACCTCTGAATCTGGTTGATATAGGAGAATACAGTAATTTTTTTTCTTTTTTAAATTTTTTTGGGGGGGTCACACAAGGCAGTGCTCAGGGGTTACTCTTGACTCTATGCTCAGAAATCACTCCTGGCAGGCTCGGGGAACTATAAGGAATGCCAGGATTCGAACCACCATCCTTCTGCATGCAAGGCAAATACCTTACCTCCATGCTATCTCTCCGGCTCCAATAATTTGTTTTCTTTTCTTGTCCTAACCTTTCTTGTTTGTTCGAGGCCATACCCGGTGGTGCTCAGGGCTTACTCCTGGCTCAGGGATCTCTCCTGATAGTGTTTGGGGAAGCACATGGGAGCTGGAAATTGAACACAGGTTGGCTGAATGAGAGTCAAGTGCCCTATTCAAGGAACTATCTCTCTAGCCATCACTTAGATTCTCTTTAAATTTAGATATATGAATACGCAATATGATTGGGTTTCAGGCATTCAATATTTCAACATCAATCCAATCACTGGTGTGACATCTTCACTCCACCAATTTCCCCCTCCCACCCTCACATTTGCCTCCCACCATTCTGTTTCTGAGAGAGTTGATTTTTGGTTCTTGGTGTTGTATTTCTGTTTTATTTTTGCACTGTGGTTTACAGTACAGTTGCCAGTAGGGTATCATACCTAGCAGTTTACCATCTTTCAGCAGTACCTCCTCTTCCCGGTTGAATGCTTCCCTCCCTGTCCTATTACCCAATCCTCTCAAATATTATGTTTCCTTCTGAATACCTTCTTATGTTCTTTGTTTCTATTGTCTTTGAGAATTCATTTTTCCACCATTGTGAGAAAGATCATTCTACATTGATGTCTCTCGCTCTAACTTACTTCACTGAGCACGATATTCCCTATATTCCTCCAAAAATTATTTCACTCAGCAGAATACTCTCTAGGTCTCTTCATAAATTTCCTAACTTTGTCTTTTGTTATAGTCAAGGACTTTTCTATTGTGTATATTGTATGTACCAAGTTTTTTTTTGTTTGTTTGTTTTTTTTTTGTTTTTGTTTTTGTTTTTGGGTCACACTCGGCAGCGCTCAAGGGTTACTCCTGGCTCCATGCTCAGAAATTGCTCCTGGCAGGCACGGGGGACCATATGGGGCACCGGGATTTGAACCGATGACCTTTTGCATGAAAGGCAAACACCTTACCTCCATGCTATCTCCCAGGCCCCACCAAGTTTTTTTTTTAATCCAGTCATCTATTCTTTGACACGTGTAGTTTCCAGATTTTGACTATTGTGTATAGTGATACAAGAAATATAGAAGTGCAGATATCATTTTTTTTTCATTTTGCTTTCAGGACTTTGGGGTGTATATATATATATATATATTGTTTTCCAGAGACATTCCCATCAGCAGTGAATGGGAATCCCTTTTTCTCACATTCACTATTAGCACTGGTCTTCTTCTTGTTCTTTTTGATATGTGTCAGTCACTGTGTTGTGAGTTGATAATCTCTTTATTCTGATTTGCACCTTCCTGATGACTAATGATACAGAGCATTTTATTTCATATTTCTTTGACCATTTATATCTCGTTCTTTGTGGGGTTTTTGTTTGTTTGTTTGTTCGTTTTTGGTTTTGGGGCCACACCCGGTGGTGCTCAGGTGTTACTCCTGGCTGTCTGCTCAGAAATAGCTCCTGGTAGGAACGGGGGACCATATGGGACATCGGGATTCGAACCAACCACCTTTGGTCCTGAATCATCTGCTTGCACAGCAAACGCCGCTGTGCTGACTCTCTGGGCCCTTGTTTTTGTTTTAAGGAAGTTTCTGTTTAACTCTTCTCCTCATTTTCTGATGGAATTGGATGTTCTTTTCTTAGTAAGGTCTACCAGTGCCTTATCTGTCTTTAACCCCTTATCTGATGAGTAGTGGTCAAATAACTTCCCCAAGTCTGTGAACTATTTTCTGTATTGTGGTGGTGTCAGGAGAAGCTCAGTGGACTCATCTCTTTTGTCACTGGACAGTGATTGGGTCCTTTACTTCCTATGTTGTGATGTATGCTAAGTTGGAAACAGTGATTGGCATTCTTCCCCTTCCCAGCCAAGCTAGTATCATGGACAGGTTAAGGTAAAACTAGATGTTCTATCCCTTCCCAGCAATAGCGATGAGTTACTCATCTCCTTACGTGTCAACAAATACCAAATGCCTGAAATACACATACTCCTTGCTTAACGACCTGCGTGTTTAGCAACTGCTCACACTTATGACCATCTCTTCACCATTATGTTATGTTATGTTATTTTATTTTATTTTAAATATCCTTTTCCATCTTGTATACTCTACAGGACAGTACTATGCTTTTTGGTGCTTTAATGTACGTACTTTACTAACTTTATGTTCTGTAATGCATTGCAGAACTGTGTGTAAATTATACAACCTATGCAAATTAAGACAAATGGAAGTTTTCAGTTTGATCTTTCTCTTTATTTTACTTATTCAGTATTGTCAAGTACTACATATATACTGTACTACTATATACAGTACATGCAGTTCCTCACTTAACGACCAATTGGTTTAACGACCAAGTCTTTGAAACAGAACTTGGTCATTAAGCAAGGAGTATATGTATACAAGTGTTGTCACCCCTCCTTCTTCTGTAGCTATAGCAGTGTCAGAGAAAGCCATCTAGAACAACATTTAAATAAGACCCTGAATATTATAAATGGTTACATTTTCATAACAAGCTCATGTGTTATTTTAGAAACTAAAGATTCCAACTTGAGTGAAAAAATACAATTAGTATATTGCAAAAACCAACATGCCAACCTAAACAAACCTAAACCTGGGACTCCTGATATCAGAGCATGTGATCCAGCCTTTTGAGCCATCCTTCCAAAATTCCTGCACAAAGATTTTCAACGAGCAACTATAAAGATGCTTGAAACAAATAGAAAAATTTAAAACAGAAAATCTTAGTAGGCCTGGAAAGATAGATAGTACAAGAGATAAGGTATTTGCCTTGCATGTGGCCAATCTACATCAATCCTTGTCACCACAATGGTTCCCATTAGCACTATTGGGTTCTCATGAAAAAAGAACAGGAATGGTTCCTAAACACCACTAGGTAGGGCCAAATCATTTTTAAAAAGAAAAAAACGAACAAACCCTTAGACCAATAGATGATCTAAAAATAAGAAAATTAGAGCTGAATTAAAATAAAAATTAAGGGGCCGGGCGGTGGCGCTGGAGATAAGGTGCCTGCGCTAACCTAGGATGGACCAGGGTTCGATCCCCCGGTTCCCCATATGGTCCCCTGTGCCTGCCAGGAGCGACTTCTGAGTGAATAGCCAGGAATTACCCCTGAGCGTCACTGGGTGTGGCCCAAAAACCAAAAAAAAATTTTTTTTAATTAAAAAACAAATAAAATTAAAAGCTGATGGGGCTGGAAAGATAGCATGGAGGTAAGGCATTTGCCTTGCATGCAGATGGATCGTGGTTTGAATCCCAGAATCTTATATGGTCCCCTGAGCCTGCCAGGAACAAATTCTGAGCGTAGAGTCAGGAAGAACTCCTGAGCGCTGCTGGGTGTGACCCAAAAACCAAAATAAAAAAAGCTGAGTAGACAGGTTTGGTACTAGAATAGAAGGGAAAGGGAAAAAAATCAGAACATCAGAAGATAGAAATGACCTAATATGAACAGTAGAGAAAATCGACTGGAAATAAAAAGGGAACAAAACTTTGGGGATCTTTAGAGAAATAATAAAAGATCTGGAGCTAAAGCACAATAGGTAAGACATTTGCCTTACAAGTATCCAACCCGGGTTCAATTTCAGGAATCTCATATGATTCCCAAACACCTCCAGAAAGAACTCCTGAGTGCAGAGTCAGTAGTAATGCCTGAGCAATGCTAGGTGTAGGCCAAAATATAAGATAAAATAAAATAAAAAGAAGGAAGAAGAGATGGAGGAGGAGGAAGATGATGATGATGATGAAGATCTAGCTATATGTTAGTTGATTTCCAGAGTACCAGTAGATGAAAAATGTACTCATCCTCCACAAACCTTGCCAAAGAAATAAATTTTAGAGAAACTGAGTGAATCTAAACAAAAGAAATAAAATGACAGCAAACACATCAAGGTCAAGCACCTAGAAACTAAAGACAGTAAAAAGTATTTTAAGTTAGAATCATATCTTTTTTTTGTGTGTGTGGTTTTTGGGTCACACCCGGCACTGTTCAGGGGTTACTCCTGGCTCCATGCTCAGAAATTGCTCCCGGCAGGCACGGGGGACCATATGGGGCACCGGGATTCGAACCGATGACCTTTTGCATGAAAGGCAAACGTCTTACCTCCATGCTATCTCCCGGGCCCCAGAATCATATCTTTTAATGAGTGAAATCATTCAAATGGTAGTTTATTTCTTTTAAGAAGCTAGAGAGGACAGAAGCAGGTGGATTCAGTATTTTTCAGGTGCTGAAAATTATCAACCCAGAATTATACTTTCAGTGAAAATGAAGAAGAAATAGATATTTTCGATTAAGGTAAAGTAAGGGAATTTGTTACTAACAGCCTGCTTTAAATGATTTTCTCATGTGTATTTCCAAACAAACAAAAATTATTGTGAAGTTATGTCAGGGATAAAGAATGCCAGGAATGAGGAAAAATAGTGAAAAAAAATAGAGAGTTAAGTTAAGTAGTTTTTTTCTTTTACAGTTGAGTTTTTGAGAATGGAAGTAAGTAAAATAAATAAACAAATAATCCCTACTATGTGGTCTGTTTCTAATTGTATGTCAGAAACCAAGAAAGTATTTATGAGCTCAGGAGGTACTCAAAGGACTGAAATCATGCATGAAGTTTTGATTCCCAGTTCTACATACTCCTCTGAGAACTGTTGGTGTGACTCAGAATGCCACAAAGATAATTATGAAGACAATTTTATGGTAGATGAGAGAGAGTAAAGAAATATATATATATATATACATATATATGCAATGAATATATTTCTGTATCTTTGAGAACCTGCTTCCTGTAACTTGTTTCCTACACTCTCTATCTGCAGATGTGGGGGAAATAGAACAAATAGAAAACAAAATGAGTCAGAGCACAGCAAGGAGGGATGTATTTGCCTTGTGCATGCTGACCCAGGTTCTATCCCCAGTGTCCCTGATGGTCTCCCCAGTTGGATGTGGTTCCAAAATATCAGAAACAAAATAAAAGATAAAGCAGAATACAAAATAGAAACTTAATACCAAACATACTAAAACTTGTATTTTTGTTTTGGGGCCGCACCCGACATTACTCGGGGGTTATTCCTAGCTTTGTACTACACTCAGAAACCACTCCTGGCTTGCTTGGGGGACAATATGGGATGCAGGAAATTGAACCCAGATCTGTCCTAGGTCAGCCTTGTGCAAAGTAAATGCCCTACCTTTGTGCTATGGCTCCAGCTCCCAAAAATCATATTTAATAAAATATAACTGTTAAAAGAGATAAAATGCCAGAGATTAAACAAGATGACTAAACTATGAGACTAAACTAAGATGACCTATAATAACATAGGTCAATTGAAAATAAGAGCCTGGAAAAACATACCTTAAAACATTAAGAAATTGTCATATATTAATAATAGTTAAAGTAGAAGTCTCCCAAAACTCAGAAATTAAATAGTAACATTTGGCTCAAAGAGAGTCTCAAAGAAAGTTTAAAAAATGACTGTGAATTGGGCCCAGAGTGATAGCACAGCAGTAGGGCCTTTGCCTTGCACGCAAAGATATGTGATAGACCTATTATAGACTTCAGTTTGATCCCCGGTGTCTTATATGGTCCCTCAAAGCCAGAGGCGATTTCTGAGGGTATAGCCAGATGTAACCCCTGAGTGTCACCGGGTGTGGTTCCAAAAACAAAACAAACAAAATAAATGACTGACCTGAATAAAAATGAAGAAAAGATGAAGATGTATATCAGAAGAGGGACACAGTCAAAGCAGTAAATGAGAGTAAGTTTGTCTTAAATTATCAGAAGAGGGACACAGTCAAAGCAGTAAATGAGAGTAAGTTTGTCTTAAATTAGCAATCTAAGCTTCTAATTTAAAATCCTGGAAAAACAAGAGCAAATAAAATTTGAAATAAGTAGGTGGAAGGAAATAATAGAGAACAGAAGTCAATGAAGTTGCAAATAAAAACAGGGTAAAAAAATCAATGGAACAAACAACTGTTTTTCAAGAAGGGCAATAACATTAAAGAAACTATAAACTCTGAAAGAAAAAAAAGACACAGATTAACTCTTTAGAAATTGAAGGATCAAGGAATTACTGCAGAACAGGAGATATAAAACTGTTAACAGAAGAATGCTGCCAACAAGTCTGTGGACATAAATTGACAACTTAGATGAAATGGAGTCATTTCCTTAAAAAGCACTAACTTCCAGATTCTCTTTTTTTGTTGTTGTTCATTTGTTTTTGTTTTGTATTGGGGCCAGGAATCACTCCTGGTGGAAAAGCGCAGGAGACCATATGGGGTACCAAGAATCAAACCCAGGTTGCCTGCATGCAAGGCAGGGGCCCTACCCACTGTACAACTACTACTCCAGCATTTCCACAATTCTTTAAATATGGGAATAGACCATTTAAATAAGACCCATAACTACTAAAATTAATAGCATTCACAATGTAGAAAAATAATTATAGTATCCCCCCAGCCTTGAAGACTTTTTCTTTCTTACTTCTCAGGAAATATTTCTATTCTAGAAAAAGAGAAATAATTATATTTTATCACTAATACAAATTATGATATGTATGGATTTATTTATGGATAAAAGACAGGTGTACTATGTTGGATGTGTGTATATGTATGTATATATATATATATATATATATATCCACATATTACAATTCTCAGGGCGTACTCTTGGCTCTGCACTTAGGGATTACTTCTGGCAGGTAAAGATCACATGGTGTTCTATGGATTGGATTTGGGTCAGCTGCATGTAAAGCAAATTCTCTTTCTCTTTCTATCCCTATGTGCAATATTTTAAAAACTAATGAAATCTATCTTAATAGGCTAAGGGAAAATATCACATAATCATGTTAATATTGCTAAATACCTTAGATGAAATTTAGTGCTCACTTATTTTAGGAATATAAGAAACATAAGAATAGGGACTGGAGTGATAACACAGTGATGGGTAGGGCATTTACCTTGCAATGTAGCCAACCTGAGTTCAATCCCCAGCATCCCATATGATTCCTGAGCCTGTCATGAATGATTTCTGAGCTCAAAGCCATGAGTAATGCCCGAGCACCACCAGTTGTGACCCCAAAACAAAACAAAAAGAATAGAGAATACTTTCTCTGGCGAAGGCCTTCCAGTAATGCTCAGAGGGACCTGGAATTATTCCTGGTGATAACAGGGACAACTAGGCCAGATGGTTCTGTGATTGGTTCTGACTATGTGATGCTGCTGAGGTCCAATGGTGATTCTAGGGATCTCCATACTACACGTTAGTGCTGCCTAGGGTTGGATGTGGGTTACTGGATAGAGGTGGACAAGTGGTGAAGAGAATCAGACTTAGGGCCTCACACATGCAAAGCATGTAGTCTAGACTTTGACCTATTTACTTTCCCCCAAGAAGGAATTTCCTTGAATTAATTAAATAAAAAACATATAACCCCCAAAAGAAAGGGGGGAAACCCCTTATGCTAACATTCTTAATGGAGAAAAACAAAATTTGGAGGTACTAGCCATTATTTTTGCTCAGTATCCTATTAGAAGTCCTAGCAACACAGGATAGAAAGGCAAGAAAAGAGCTAAAGGACATACAGATGGAAAAGAAAGAATAAAACTACTCCTTGAAGAGTACATGTATACATAGAAAATGATAAGAAATGCACAAAAATCTAAAACAGGGGCCCTCAAACTTTTTAAACAGGGGCCCAGTTCACTGACCCTCAGACCATTGGAGGGCCAGACTATAGTAAAAACAAAAATTACGAACAAATTCCTATGCACACTGCATACATCTTATTTTGATGTGAAGAAACAAAACGGGAACAAATGCAATATGTGGCCAGTGGGCCGTAGTTTGAGGACCACTGATCTAAAATAAGTGATTTCACAATAAGGCTTACAAATCTACAAAAATTGTATCTAGCATTGAAAATCAGTAAATTAAAAATAAAACATAATTCACATTTACTCTTACCAAACCTACTAACAGATTTAAGTCATATATTGTAAACTATAAAATTCTGATAAGGAAATCAAAGAAAATTTAATTAAATGGCTATTCCTGGCTCTTTGCTCAGGAGTGACTCCTGGTGGTGCTCATGAGTCATATTTGATGATGGTAGGGGGATCAAATTGAAAAGGCTGCATGCTAGACACTTGACCTACCTCTTATACTATTTCCCCACTCCCTAAGGCAGATATCTTTACCTTTCCGTCTTCTTTTTCTCATCTGTAAAATTGTAAATTGAATATTTCCACAGCTAATTGGCTCTTGATCATTGGCTCAAGAAGAATCATATAACAGGGCTTGAGCATGTGAAAACACATTTATTCATCAAGCTTAGAAGAGATAATTGGAACATGGGAACCTAGTGCTAATGCTGTGGTTAAAAATTGCTGCTTTACCTTGGAATAGATTTTTGCAATTCCATTATTATACATGTCAGAACTTATTAAATCATCAATGGTTCACTGATTCTTGCTAAGTAGCAAGACTGTTAATAATAATAATAATAATAACATAACAACAGCAGCAATAAACTATCATAAGCGCCATTTTCTTTTTGTCTGAATCTTTACCTATATAATCACTAATAAAGTGAAGGTAATCATTTTAGTACTAATATTTTCAGAATAATAATAATGATTATTATTTCAGAATTATTCTAATAATATAGCATTAGTTATATTTATATTAATACAATATTTCAGGACAGTAATAAATATATGATACATATATGTAATATTATATATAATATTTATAAATCAAAGCATATTGTAGTGTTGTCAGCAGACAATAAGCAGTATTATTTGTGATATTTGTTACTGGATTACCTATATTTTGTTTTTTTTTTGTTTTTGTTTTTGGGTCACACCCGGTAGTGCTCAAGGGTTACTCCTGGCTCTATGTTCAAAAATAGCTCCTGGCAGGCTCAGGGGACCATATGGGATGCCAGGATTCGAACCACTGTTGTCCTTCTGGATGCAAGGCAATGCCTTACCTCCATGCTATCTCTCCCACCCCACTAGATTACTTTTTAACATTTGAGATAATGGGATATTTGTACAACCTGTTTTTTTAACAATTAATACAATTAATTGTATCAATTAACAATTACAATTAATTGTAATTAACAATTAATTTGAATTTTGACAATCGATAAGTATAATCTGAAATAAAGAACTGTGGGTTTTGTTTTCAGCATATTTAAAACCTAAACATAAGGTTTCTATTAAATATTTCCTACTTTCGATGCATTGTTCCTTTCCTTGTTTGTTTGTTTGTTTGTTTTGGATCCAGACTCATTAATACTCAAGGATTACTACTGCTCTACACTCAGGAATTAATCTTTACATTGCACTCAAGAATTACGCTTAGTCGTGCTTGGGGAACTATATGGAATTGGACCCTGTTGTGTCCTGGGGCTCTCCCTCCACCTCTGGAGAACAAACTGTCTCTTGAGCTTGTGTCAGCTTCTGGTCAACTGTGTGCAAGACAAGTGTCCTACCCACTATGCTATCTCTCTGACCTCAGCATTAAATTTTTTCCTTATTCTTCATTTGGTTTGTATCTAGAACCACCAGACTTTGCCTTGTCTACTTAGCTTATACAGAATGGACTTGGAGCTCAAGCAGAACTTTGTTGTTGTGTATTGATTTGCTTTGGTCAATTCTTCCTGCCATTCTTATGACATTTCTAATATGATTTAAGGTCAGCATTTTGTGAAATGTTCCCATGTAATTGCCAATCCTCAAAGTCTACTGAAATATTTGTCTACTGAAACATTTCCTCTAGAGTGGGTGTATACTGTCTAGAAGAAAGCTGGATAACATGTTTAACTTCAAGCTATTTCTTGGCACAAGTTCTATTTATGATAGGTAATTTTCGGTTGCGTTCACTGTCTGAAGCACAATGTGAGACAGTTTGATTAATGATATGTATTAGGAGCTTTGAGCCACTTATATGAATTGGGGTAGTTTCACGCTGTCATGAGAATTCTTATGTAATATAATGAGCAAAATAGCAACTTTTTTGTGAATTCCAGCATCCAAGATTTAAGTTATAGGCAAATTTAAAATAAATTGGAGTTTGTTCTTTGACAACTGTGAAAGAGAAAATCTGTCTAGACAAAGATAGAGTATAGACAGGCTATGCCATTTGAAACTCATTTTTCAAAACCATAACTATTACTACATTTAAAACTTTGCTTAATGGGGGGCCGGGCGGTGGCACTGGAGATAAGGTGCCTGCGCTAAATTAGGACGGACCACGGTTCGATCCCCCGGTTCCCCATATGGTCCCCCGTGCCTGCCAGGAGCGACTTCTGAGCGAATAGCCAGGAGTAACCCCTGAGTGTCACCGGGTGTGGCCCAAAAACCAAAAAAAAACAAAAAAAACAAAAAAAACTTTGCTTAATGGAATTATTAAATCTTAGCAAAGGTAAAAGTCCACTTAATACTTTCTCAAGTTAGGTTAGAATTTGGGACTGGAATTGCTGCCATTTTTTACTGTTTTAGGGAGATGGGGGAGCTTGATGGTTTGAGCACACAGTGTGCTTACTGAGTAAGGCTTACTCCTGACTCTGTCCTTAGTGGCAGGGAAAAGGATCAAATCAGGGTCGACTGTATGGAAGGCATTATTTGCAAGGTTTGATTTGCTCTTGAAAAGTATCTCTGTTGGTACATGTGTTCCCTGGGTACTGGTGCCTGAGCAACATGTTACCTGCATCTTCCCTCTTGGGATATGGACTTGCATGCCTTCATGCTAGGTTGTCTACTGGGGCTCTCTCTACCTCTGGAGAAATCAAGCTGTCTCTTAAGCCATTACTCTCT
>PVKC010043919.1:0-11687 GCA_004027635.1 Crocidura indochinensis | reverse complement strand
CACACACACACACACACACACACACACACACACACACACACACACACACACACACAGAGAGAGAGAAAAGAAAAAGAAAAGAAAGTAAAGAAAAGAAAAAAGAAGAAAAGAAAACCAGTTGAGGCCAACAACCCTGCACAATCAGGGTGAATCAGGGTGAGCTAAATAAAGGCATTCTGGGGTGGGGTGTGTTTTGTGCTGCTCTATAAGCTGTGGTCTTATCACCATGGTTATCTGAAATAACCCGTAAACTAAGACATGGACAGCTGACAAGGTTTTATGTATCCTTTTTCTGAAGACTTAGAAGGCCAATGCTTTTATTTGTTCTATAAATATTTAAGTGCTATTATATGCCTGGTGCCTAAATGTAATTTTCTGCTGTATAAGGGGCTACTTTGCAGCACTCAGAAGCCAGACGGAGTGATATTAGAGCCTGCTTTACATGGCCCAGTTATTCCACCAATCAAAAACCTGCTGTAGGTCTCGTACTGATTTCCCACTCTCATCTCTGGCATCTTTCTGCCTTGTAGGCTATGGGCATCAGTTACTCTGCTACAATATTTCCTTAGTATGACTGAACCAAGCATCTTGGAAAATCCCTGTGAGGTAGGGTAATTAGAATTTGATTAGTTAAAACAATTTGCCCTTTCTCCTTCAAATCAAATACCTCAAATGTGGATCCCAGTCTTTCCTATTTTATGCAGGTATTACTGTCTCATGTGGCCTGCAGGAATGCAAACTAGGAAAGACTAACCTCCTGGGGCTGTGGCCCCTGTGAAGGAGGCTCTAAAGACCAGGCCTACAAGTGCACAGAAGAGGGTGCTCTTGTGTAAAGTTATGGCCAACTGATTTCCCAGGAGAAGTAAAATTTGATTGCTCCTCACCCAGGCAGATGATTCATTGCTTCTGATTTTGGGTAAATGTATTCTGCACTAGTACACAGATATTGTGCAACAACAGATTTATAAAAATAACCACTAAGAATGCCAGGAAACTCACTGTGCCAAAATTACGCATCTTTTGCTTCTGCTCTGCTGCTAGAACCCAGCCTGGTGTTATCTGCATCCTCCCCTCCGGCCCCATCTGCTGGGCTCTTGAAATCAAAGTTAACAAGAGATAAGAGCAAAATAAATATTGCCTTTTTATGAGTTTTTGAATTTATTTTGCTGTTTATAAAATAAGTACTTATCTATTAATTGATCGCACAACTATTTATGGATAGTTGGTTACTCAGTGTTTTACTGCCTTAAGAAAAAGGAATCCAATTTATTTTATACCCCTCAGACTCATAATATGACCCCTGCATCTCTTGGATAGAATCTCATGCTAGTACCTTCTTTACAGCGCTTTCTTTCCAGACTTAGGCTTTTTTCTCACGTTCTATTTTATTAGAATTATCTTTTTCTTAGCCCTTTATAGTTCCTATCCTCATTGCCCAGAGCTCAGGAGAAATAATCTCAGAGAGACTTTTCTTTATACCTGGATATGAGCTGTAGCTCTCCAGAAAAACTAGTAGGAGATAGCAATTAGGCAGATGGAGGGGAAGATATTTAAATGTATTATGAATGGGCTCAAGTGGCTATGGAGATGAAGGTGGATGATTTGTAGCAGAACTCCAGATACTTTCTGTAGTCCCAGAAGAACTCACAGTTTAGTGCTAATGTGAGCCCAAAGCATGTTAAGAAGTATGTCCCAGCTCATGGTTAGCCTGAGAAAGCCAAGTCCCTTTCCTCACCCTGTTTTTGTCATGCATTTAACTGATTGGGTGAAGCCTGTCCCCAGGGAAAGATGCTAATATCATTCAGCAAAATACTCACGGAAACACAGCCAGAGTAACCTAATGCATAACCTATTGCATATGGGAACAGCTTATGATTCAGCAAGTGAACACAGAAAATGCACCATCACAGTCCACATCTGAATTGTTTTTCTTAAGTCAATGTGGCCTCTTCCCATTTGCCTTCTTGGTGTTGCCACAATTTGCACATGTATTGCTTATTGCTGCTTAGGAACTTGTCATATGCATTCTCTCTCTCTTTCTCTCTCTGTCTCTCTTTCTCTTTCTCTCTGTCTGTCTGTCTGTCTCTCTTTCTTTCTTTCTCTCTCTCTGGCATTTGCTCCATGAAGGCAGGGATAGAGATGATTGCAATTATTACTCTGTATCCTCTTTCCAAAAATGTTTTAGGACCAGACTAAGTACTCACCATGCATTATTTTAGTTAAGATATAATTGTCTCATTTCAGTGCTTTTATGGTATAATGTAAAATTTAGTACTTGCATATTTTTAAAAATATTCACCCCACTGAGTAGCCTGTCATCATGGTTACACAATTTTTGTGTGCAATAAAAATATTTAAGATGTACACTTTTAGTCTGAGGAGAAATGGAGAGTGGGAAAGAGATTTGTACGATAGACAAGCCAACCATGTGTTTTAGGATGGGGAGTGGGAGGAGGTTAACTCATTTTGGAAGTAGTAAGAGACCCAGGTTCCCAGGGAGCAGAGAAGATTGAGGTGTTGTATACAGCTGAAACATTGTCATTTGACTCAGTAGGAAGAAGGAAGACCTTAGGCTGAGGTCTTGAAAAATAATTTGGAAACAAAATCAACTGACTGCTTTGAAGGCAACAGAAAGCAAGTTGAATTGAAGATGAAAGAACAACAAAGGTACAAAATGAGCCAATATCAATACCTAGTACTCTGAGATTTGAACATTGACAAGCCCTAGTATTCCTAATAAGAAGAATGGTTTCAGGAAGTAGAAGTGGAAGTGGATATAGCTGGCACATAGCTTAGGAGATAGTCTGAGAGAGATGAACCAGGATTTCATCCAGTATATCACAGACTCACTCAGAAAGTACGAGAGAATTTGGTACTACAAGATAAGTGGTAGGGGGTAACATAGAGCATCCTCTGGATTCTCACAATTATCACAATTATCCAGAAATAATGTCATGGGAACAAGATGGTGTCAGAAGCATGTGACATGGAAGGACAACATATATGCCAAAGTTTCACAACCAGGAGCCATATGACCTTCTTTGAGGAACCAGCATTTTCCAAAGTAGTTACAAGTAAAAAAAATAATAATAACATAAATAAAAGGGCAAAGTCTGAGACTTGTAGGATGGGAGGATGGCACAGGAAGGCAACAAGTTGTAAAGGGGGCTATGTTACAAAAAATGTAGGAGAAGCACTGGTTTGTATAATTTGTGAATTGGGAGTGTGGTCATAGCCAGAACGGAGATCTTCCAAGCACTGGGAACATTCAAACAATGTAAAACAGAGAAAAGTAATTTCAAGATGCTTCTGAAGTGGAAACTATAAATCCTGGTGAAAAAATGGATATGGAATGGAAGGGTTATAAAGGAGAAATTAAAGTCATAAATTAAGAGATTAAGACATTTGCCTTGCATGCAGTTGACCTCATTTGATCCCTCATACCACAGGTGGTTCCCTGAGCATCTTCTGATGTCACTCTTGGGCACAGAAGGAAGAACAGCTCCTGAACACTACCTCATATGACCCTAAACTACCAAAAGGAAAGAAAAAAATTGAGAATGGCTTCCTTAGAAATTAGAAACAAGGTCTTGAGGAATAACATTTACTTGTAGCACAGGAGAAAAAAATTCTTTAAGTGGAAAATCTATCTTTTTTTTTCATCAGGATACCATGTCTTGGGCTCCCAATACTCAATTCTTGGGGTTTATTTTAAAAACACTATCAAGAGAATAGGTTGATAGGGAAATAATACTCTGCTTAGCTCCAAACATTTTCATTTCTAGAATAATTTTTTCTATAGCAAGCAGCAGAAAATTTACCCATCAGCATTACTCACTACCACTCATCATTTCACCATTTTCATAAATGACCCCTATTTTAATCACCAACATCATCCCACAATGATTACCATTACCAGCATTCCTATCACCATCTGTCATCAGAATCATCATCATCAATACTATCAACAACATCATCACTAACGTCTTTAGCTTCCTTTTCATCAGAATCAGTAGGAACTCTTACTCATTGAACACTCATAGTAATAATAGCAATACTTCTTGAGCTCTCATTATGTTCCAAGATACTTCCAGGTGTTCTCCTCCACATATTCACATGTTTATGAAGCAAAGGCATCATTATCTACTTCACACAAAAGAAAGAACTGAGACACAGATACAAATAAATTTACTGGCTTGGCAGAACAATAAAACATTGGAAGTATTTTATGCACACAGCCTCCATAACACAACTGAACCATTAAGATTTTTCCTCTCAATAGGAATAATAAGCATAAGGTAAGAGGATAGGGTTGATCCAACTTCAAACCATGAAGACTACAAGCTTTAGAGCTGATATGTGAAGCACCCATTTCTAAAGGAGACCACACAGCAAAGGGAACATTTCTAGAGTGATTTACTTTGTTGTGCTCACAGATAAGAATATGGTGTATGGGAAAATAAATAACAGGAAGCTCTCAGGGCTTACTCCTGGCTCTTAGCTCTGAAATTACTCTTGGTAGGCTCAGTGGACCATATGAGATGCTGACTGAATTTGATCCTCAGCAATCCATATAATTTGCAAGACAAACCCCCTAATTATTGTGCTATCACTCCATCCCCACAAATACCAATATTTTCAGTAGCAAATAACAGTGAGTGGTTGTCTCAGACCTACTATGTGAAGATCTTGACCTCGCTTTGTTCCATACATTACTATCTTCTCTATATTTTATATGAGATTTGAGGACAAAGAGACTTGCTCACTGAAAAAAAAAGAAAACGAGCCATCTTCTAATTGGTCAAAATCCGCCCATGGTCATCCTCAACAATTCCCCCTAACAAAATCTTCTGACCAATTAACTAGGGCACCCTCCAGCACAGCTACAAGAATATAACATGTTTCTTATTTCCTACTCTTATCACTAGACCACAGCCTCTCTCCTTGAATGGACTTGATTGGTGCATTTGGAACCTTGAGCATCAGGCAATAATCATATTTTTGCCTTAGAAAAGGAAATATAGAAATCACTAGCTTCTTTGTGAATATTGGTGCACATGTACCCCATTTTTTAGTGAAAGAATCCAAGGAAAAGCAGTGGATATTCTCCTGGTGGTTATAGTTTATATTTTTGTATTACTTTAGACTAATAAGTGAAAAGGCTATTGTATTTGTACACATATCTTAATTTATCAATGTAATTATGTGGTGACATAAAAATATTTACTTTTATAAATAGGTTCCAAGTGAGGGAAATATATTATGCCAAGCAGGCCACCTGGGAGAGCACCAGATTTGATCAAAAGACAAAGTAAAAATTAGGGAAAGCAGAGACCAGAGTCTTTCTTGGGATTTCCACATGAAAGTCAAAGTAAGGCAAGGGAAAGAGTCTGAATTGAGCTAGTTTGAATGATTTCAGGTACTTTGGAACACAGAGGCTGTCCTCAGTTATTTGGTAGCTTGTCCTGGTTCGATTTAGGGTTGTGTAAACAATGACTTGATGGGTAAGAGTTAGATAGAGAATATGATGGGAAATGCAACCTCAGGATGGGTGCAGAGTTGAGGGGGGTTGTTCCAGGATTTTTGTGCACATGTAAAAGATGGTTCACAGGGGAGATGGAAACAACTTAGCGAGTTAGTTTGCCTCTGTGATTAATGGACGTCAAACAGACAAGAACAAAATATAAGAAAATGCAGAACGACATTGCAATAAACTCTACTTCTTGCTCTCCATTCTATCCATTTCTCATTTCCTCTTGCTCACACAGGCAGAATGATGGATGGATCAAAGGTTTATTGCAGACTGGTGGCCTTTTTAGTGTTCCCTTCAAGCTGTGGTTGGATAAATCTAAGATTTTAGTGGTTATATCTTCATGGCCAATGCATGGCTTTGCCCTGCACTCTGATTTCATTCACTTTGCATTTTTACTTATGACCTGGCTTTAGACATTGTCAGAAGGACATTTTTGCACTGACTTATGTCCTCAAGAGTATAGATCTAGAAGAGCAAAAAAAAATCCTAAATATCTCTTATAGAACAGTGTTTTTTAATTTGGGAGAGAAGATATAAATAAAACATCAGAATTTAAGGGTGAATTCAGAAAGACTGGCACATACAACCCAATTTACTTATGAGTAGATCCTAAAAATTATATGCCATGATTGATTGTTGTGGCTAAATGACTGCATTCAATCTGTCTACCACAGATAAAACTCAATATAATGACTTCTGAGATAACATTTTACAAATGTAAACAAAGGAGTTTCAGATGAAAACATTCAGTGATAAACTGGTATGAATTTTTTGGAGGGAAGAGGCTGGAATACTTTCAGAGTAATAATCACAGAACAAGACTTTATTTTTAAATGTATTTCATTTCTACATTTAAACTTTCTTCGTGTTGACTGAGGTTCTGTGATTTCCAGTCCTGTTAACATGACTTCCTGTACACATCATTTTAACCCCACAGGCCTCTGAGGCTCTCTTCCAGCAGCACAAAAACAGAAATAAGGAATGCCTGTGAGTTTAGAATGGTGTACATAGGGAGCTCTCTGGTTTAGACTCCAGATGCAGCTGGAAAGCTTGAGCAAGTTATCTAGTAGTCCTGAGCTTGTATTTCCTGATTTTTAAAATGACATCAACATCTTGCCCACTGCTAGAAGAGAGCAGGTCCCACCTGTCTCAGTAGATGCGGAGTCATGATTGTTACTCTGAGCACATATAACGAGTAGAATTTCACACCGATTGAATTCTCACAAATGCTCTTGTTTCTTCTCTGTAGCAACTCAAGCAAAGTATGTGACTCTCCTTTGAGTAAGACTAGGAAGGAAAACGATGCACAGTCTTCATGTCTTCTTCGCTATCCCCCCATCGAAGGCCCCACTCTCAGGTCTTTGTCTTGTAGTTCTTGTTTGTTCCATCTTTTCTATCCAAGAACTTTTTTATCAGCCCTCTAGGGTTGCCTCCTCTTGATAATTCCAAAATTCTCTGAATATGCACATCACTAGTATTATTTCCTTGGGCTCTTTGGGGAAGGAAGGATAATGATAGACATGCAAAATATAAGTGTGGCTTATTCACCTTTACATGGTTCCCTGTTATGGGTGGTGAGACACACAACCATGAGAGACTCACGGTGTTCACATTCATGATGGAATGACAGCAAAGCTCAACCATTTCTACTCAATAGATTCCCCTTCTGTTTTTTTTTGTTTGTTTGTTTGTTGTTTTTATTTTTGGGCCACACCCGTGGGCACTCAGGGGTTACTCTTGGCTATGTGTTCAGAAATCGCTCTTGGCTTGGGGGGACCATATGGGACACTGGGGCGATCCATCCAAAGCTAGTGCTTGCAAGGCAAATGCCTTACTTCTAGCACCACAGCTCTGGCCCTAGATTCTCCTTCTGGAACAAAATAATTTCTACCCTGGTCTTTTGAAAGTGACTCTGCTGCATCTGCATCTTAAAAATACATCTCCAGAGATGCATCTCCTACTTTGAACACTGATTATTCAACCAATTTCTCTGCTCCAAATAATTGATATTTATGCAAATTTTATTTATTTATTTATTTTATTTATGCATATTTATGCAAAGTCCTTTTGCACAGTTGACATAAAGTAAATCGTGTTTGTTCATACCAATGGCTCAGTGAAGAAGGATGAGAAATTGAGTTATTTATTCGATGACTCAGGCCTTGATGATACTAAATTGTCATTTGTCACTGTACCTGGATGGAATGATAAAATGAAATTTAATAGATGAAATGAGGCTGTTGTGTATCTCTACATGCTTCTGGCAGGAGCATGGGATAATTAAGTCCCTGAATGAGGAAAACTCACCATAATTTTCAAAAACATGTTATCCATAGTGACAAGGTACCAGACACACCTAATTGCTCTGTATTAACAAATGAGTTATTTCTTTTTTCTGATCTTGAAATGCTTTCATCACAAAAGCTCCCACCCCAAGTTATTCATCTCTGCTATCATTCAGAGCTACATGTCTATTGGTTGTCATCATGGATACTTGTTTTTTTCCCTATAAAAATTCCCTTAGATGGAGAAGTTTCATGAAATGTCCTAATAATATGGAAGGTAAAGGACTTTCATCGCTTGAAAAGGTGTTACTAGAAATAGTAGATTCTCGTGTCTGGTAGATGGAAAGTGAATACCTTCTTCCTCCTGCTATTACCAGGGAATAACTGAACTATATAGGGAATCTATAAGCTTTTCTCCTAAGTGTACCTCACCTTCCTCTCTAGGATATATTTGGCCATGCCACAGGCATGAGCCCAAATAACATATTTGATCAGAATTTATCAATTGACTATAAGCAGGTGGCCAGATTTTGTTTGTGGGCTTATTTTGCAAGAAAGGACAGAAATAGGAAAGCCTAGTTTGGGTGGTCATGTGGCACATTATTCAAGTATATCTTCTTCTGCTTTCAAAGGGCAGTTCAGGGAAAGTAGCCCGATTACCTGTGTCATTTGCTTTGGAATGGAAGAAGCTCTCACTTGCAAGCTTTTGGTGACTCTTTTGGCCTTCCCCTTTTATGAAAGCAATAACTAGACCTGTTTGCAGATACTAACCTAAATCACTGTGTTATGAACTGCCATCTGTTGATGTAATGGCAGTTGGACTTGGACACATCCCTTAGAAACCCCCACTGTAATGAATATTGCACCTAGACACACTTCATTAGACATGTCCCCTGTCACACCATGTATAAAAGGAAAAACTTGAACAGGTGGAGGGCAGTTCAGGATGGTGACCAGAGCAGCCAGTCCACCAGGGACCTGATATAAAGTGTCTGCAAGATGCTGCCTGTTTGTAGCTATTCCTCTCTGTCTCTCAAACCCGGATCCATAATCCCCCAGACCTCTCTGGCCAGTGATTCTCTTTCTCTCTCTCTCTCTCTCCCTCTCTCTCTCCCTCTCTCTTTTCCTCTCTCTCTTTCTCTGTCTCTGTCTCTCTCTGAGTGATCACAGAGATGAATAACTTGGGGTGGTAGATTTCAGACATTGTAAGAGAATAAAAGTATGCTTGGCTTTCACTTCTCTCTCCTCTTCTCCCTCTTCTTCCTGAGTGGCTGCTACAGCCTCTGTTCCTAGTTATTTTTCTGAATGTTCTGACATCGCAAGAAATCTCTGTTCAGTGAACTGCAGGTACATCGAAATATCTTCTTCATGGGAGGAGTAATTTTACTGACTTTTTATTTTTAAATACAGAGACTTACTCAACATTTACCATGATTCAAACTAGAAGGTGTCAAGTTAAACAAAATGTCATAGTAGGTGGAGCAAGGTAAACCTTTTCAAAAACTGGTTTTGGGAAAACTGCATAAACACTGTAAAAACATAAAACCTAGTCTATATATTATACTACACACAGACATTTATTCAAAGTATCCTAGACCTAGATTAGTTCAGAGATTATAAAATATGTTGAGAAAAAAACTCAGACAGTAACTTCCAGGATCTGAACATCCAAGGAATCATCAATGGCCTCATTCACTGGCAAAAATAACCAAAAAAAGCAAGTGAGATTATTTGAAATTAAAAATTTTCTGCATGTCAGAAGATGTTCGGGCTAAATTAAAGACACCCGTGTGACTGGGAGAATATATTTACACACAATACATTTGTTACTGGACTAACATCCAAACTATATAGTACTCACAACGCTCAGTAATAAAATACCAACAACCCCACCAAAAAATAGGGAAAAGAGCTAGATGGATACTTACACCAAAAAGAAATGTGGATGGCTAATAAGCAGATGAAGAAATCTTTCATTATCACTTATTATCAGGGAAATATACAGCAAAACCTCATAGGAGTAATAATAGCATATAATAAGAAATTAAAAAGAACAATATTGATGGGATGTGGTGAAAAAGGAACCCTCATTTACTGATAGTAGGATGTCACCGGTTCAGTCTCTATGGAGATTTCTTTAAAAATTAGGAATGGAGGGGCCGGGCGGTGTCGCTGAAGGTAAGGTGCCTGCCTTACCGCACTAGCCTTGGACGGACCGTGGTTCGATCCCCCGTGCCCCATATGGTCCCCCAGGCCAGGGGCGACTTCTGAGCACATAGCCAGGAGTAACCCCTGAGCATCAATGGGTGTGGCCCAAAAACCAAAAGAAAAAAAATTAGGAATGGAGTTTTAGCTAACCCAATAGCTATACTACTCCTAGTTATCTAGCCCTAAAACTCATAAACATGAATTTTTAGGAATATGTGTGTCCATGTTCGTTATTTTCTTAGTATAATATCTAGGCCTAGAGTATAAAAACAACAAAAATTTCAACAAAAGATTAATAGATTTTTAAAAAGTCACAGAAATTATATATGGAATATTATACAGTCAGGATATAAAAGCAACAAAATCTTCAACAACAGATTAATAGATTTTTAAAAGTCACAGTAATTATTCATAGTGGAATATTATACAGTCAGGTATATCATATATAGTGGAATATTGAAGACAGTATACAGTCATGTATAGTCATGAAAAGGCAATAAGATGTCTGCAACTAGGATAGAATTGGTGACTATCATGTTAAAAAAAACAGAAAAAAAAACAAATGTATGTCTATATATAAAGAAACAAAGCAAGAGTATGAACATTGTCAATAGATTAAAAAACTTGGCTACTAGAATACAAATACAAAAGTGTCAATTTGGGGGATAGGTTGAGAGAAAAAATATGTTGCTGAACAGTAACAAACAGAGCATAAGTGGAGGTTCTAGGGCACACAGATAGTGTTAAGGGAGTGACAATATGTACTGAAACAATAATTGTAAATCAATAAATAACAGGGGTTTGGCTGAGGGGAATGGAAGGAATGTTGAACTAGAGGTGACATAGATTTGAGGATGGTTATGGTCACTGCACAGCAGGGGTATGAAGTAACTTTGAGCAGAAATAGCATAAACAAAACATTTCTATAACCTTATTATCTAAATTATAATAAATTAAAATTTAAAAATAAAATAATTCAATAAGGATAAAAATGTCAGAGGGAGGACAAATACCAGCTAATGAAATACATATGTGGTATATATAGAATGAACAATGTCCAATGAATAGAAACCCTTAGACTCTCAGAACTGAGGTTATCAAGCAGATGTGGTTGTGGGATTAAACTAGAAGGGACACAGAAACAGTGGAAAGGATCTTTGGCACTTTGGTAGGGAGAGAGATGCAGCAACTTGGAGAACCCAAGGCATAATAAATGTTTATACCCTGGGAACCATGTTGGAAACTATGTTGTAATAATTATAATAATATAAATTTTAATTTAATAATAATATTAAGTTTTTAACTTAAATTTTAAAAGAATGTTTTATTAAAAGGATAAAAATAGGTCTAAAAGAGTGGTGCCGCAAGCTGTAAGATGTCTGCCTTTTGCGCACTAGCCTATGATGGACAGTGGTTCGATTCCCTGGTATCCCATATGGTCCCCCAGGCCAGGAACGATTTCTGAGCGAATAGCCAGGAGTAAATCTTAAGTGTCACTGGGTGTGGCCAAAAAACAAACAAATAAAAAAGATAAAATAGAAACAACCAAAGGAAATGATCACACTGGACAAAACTGGGTATTAAAAGGAGGTCACGTAATATGCATGATCCCCCATGAATCCTTCTTCAGTAACAGTATTGGAAACCACAGTTTCTAAAGA
>PVKC010043918.1:0-11686 GCA_004027635.1 Crocidura indochinensis | reverse complement strand
GAAAAAATCTTTTCACCCATCATATCAGATAAAGGACTGATATCCATAATTTACAAAACACTCAGAAAACTAAGCCTCCCCAAACCAAATAAAGCCATAAAAAATGGGAAGATGAAATGAATAGACACTTCTCTGAAGAAGACCGAAAGATGGCCAACAAATACATGAAAACATGCTAACCTTCACTCATCATTAGGGAAACCCAAATAAAGACAACTGTGATATACCACCAGACTATGCATTATGCCACACACACACACACACACACAAACACAAAAACAAAAACACAGCAACAGCAGAAACAGCACTTAAAAAGACCAGGTAAGTAACCAGCCTTCTACTATAAAGGCCCATAATAAGCCTTTTAGGGATCTTATGGAAGCACTCCATAATAATATCTTTCAATGCCTTTATCTTACTACACTTAAAATAACCTCTCAGCTCTTCTATCCACAGGCATTCGTGGAATCAAAGCGCGGACAAACCAAGAATGCATCTCGGGGCTCAATCACACGAGATACCATACCCAGATTGCACTGTGAGAATGCCCCAATAAAACTCCTTTAACACACACTTTATCTTTAGGTTACACCTTCATATAGGACCAGAAGCACGAGATCACCCAGATCATCAAAGCAGCGACTATGACCTACAGAATTATTCTACAGGCTCTATTCATCAAACACACTCAAACTAACATTCCCTCGCTCTTTTCTCCACTCTTCTCACTACTGTTTTTTTTCTTATTATTTTTCTCTCCTTTTCTGTCCTTTCCTTTTAATTTAATTTCTCTTTTCTTTCCTGCCCCTTCCATATACTTTCCCCTTCTCCCCCCTTTGAAAACTTGCCCATCCCTCCACCCCTCACTCCCACCAAATTCCCCAACTTATTAAAACTCTTCATCCTCAGTCCCCAAACCAATAGGCATCAAGAATGACCTTCTAGCCCAGCGATCCAGTGCCCAGCACCCAAGCCAAGGGATAAACAGACAAACCCGCACCTCTTCCCATTCAAGAAAGGGCTATCAACTCCCCTCCTGATTCATGCTGCGTGATTCTCCTTACCAACCCTTCCTAACATGGACAGTTACTTGAAATCTGACTTGGCTCTACAAGTATCCCCCAATGCATCAACTCCTCCCAAGTCCTCCCTATAGCAAACCTTTTGCCAATCTCAAGAAGGTCAGGTTGGAAGATGAAAAGGCCCCCGAGAACCCACATCCACTAGAAAATCTCAAAAGACAAAGGGGAAACCTATATTACCATCATAAATATTAAACCTGTATTACATTACTTCTTTACATGCCTTACCCTAAATGCAAGACACTCTCCTGCATCACCTGGTGACTTGAGCTAATTTGATTTAACTTTATTTTTATTATTTTTAATTTTTATTTTTTTATTATTTTTTTAATTTTTATTTATTTTTTCTTTTCTTTTTTTCTTTACTTCATTTGGTAAAAATCTTTTTCTCTTTTTATATGTACACGTGAGCACATTTTTTCTTATTTCTATTTTTATCTTCCTTGGGGGTGTGACCTGTTTTAGTTTTCTTCTCTCTCCACCCTCAAATGCACCGGGAAGATAATGTAACACCTTTTCTCCCTGCAAAGGCACACTAAAAAAAGGGGGGGGGAAATCTATAAAACCGAGCTCTTATTCATTAGGGATAAGAACTCATACTTGTTTACAATACAGGGGTACCTCCTACCTTGTAAATATGTCACATGGACCCAACTTAGACCACAGGTGATCAGACACCAACCGTCCAGCCTTGAACCCTGGATCACAATCTTAGAAATGACATACTTCATCACAACAACCACAGGAAATAAATACCAACTGGGACATCCGTAATAGTGCTCGGACACCAACAAGTGCCAACCCTATTATGAAATACCCTGACAATGAGGAAAATGGGATCAACTGGACCTAAGAGCAAGTTATCCTACCTCACCAGCTAACGATAAGACAAAACCAGAAGACCTGTTACCCTTTGGTCTATCCATATGCCAAGACCGTGATTTACAGACAACTGGTTGACAGAACCATGGCCAGACTGTGTGTATACTGGGACCAATAAAAAAGCCCTAGTCTAGGGCAAGAGCTACTACCGACATAACAGCTATGTTCCCCTAGTTCCAGAGGCCAGTCTGAGACTATTGCAACAGGAGGGGATTCCTGGAAATGTAAGAAAAGACGCTATCCCAGGCCCCTCCCTAGGACCAGCGCAAAGATCAGGTATGCCGATCACAATAGATGGATTAAAACGACACTAAGGGACAGAACTACTAGAACCACGCAGAAAAACATAAGCAGAAGTTCAACTCCTTGACTCATGTAGATGCCAAGACCTCCAGATACAGAGGTCTGATTTTATCACCCAGGATACAGCAGAAATCTCCCATACAAAAGCACCAAGGGGAGAGTAAATGAACCTGAAAGGAGTCTATAGTCTATAGTCAATCCCAAGTCTATAGTCAATGGCAAGGGTGAAGAAACCCTGTATTTTTTATGCAAAGGAAATTCCTTTCGAATGACCCCAATATTTACTGTGCATCTGCAGGAGGGAAAAAAAACAAGCACAAAACAATCTTTTTTATTATCATTATTTACGTAGCTATCTTTTGTTGATCTCATTGTGGATTGGCTATTGAAGTGGATGTCTCCATGTAAATGTATATTTATTTATTCTCTCCTTTTCTTTTCTTACATTTAATGCCACATTTCTATCTCAATACCATGGCCTTTATATGGTATTTTTACTTTTTCTTTTTCTTTCTTTCTTTTTTTTTTTGGAATGCTCACTGGATATTTCATTTGACGATTCTTTATGTACGGTTATTCTATGCCACCTTCATGTTCCCCTCCGTCTCTCAAACCAATAATGAAAGCCTCTGGAAGGACTCCACCCATTCCTGGAGTATTTGATCCCTTCCACTTTTTATTTATTTGTTTTTATTTATCCATTTTTTCTTTATCTTCTATTTTTTTTCTTTTTCAAACAAATCCACATAACTTGTGCTAACTAGTCCCGCCTGCCAATCAGGGGGGAAAAGGGAGGTAACCAAGACCAAACAGGTGTAAGACCACCAAGTAGTAAGCTAGAGGTAGAGGGGACCACTTGCTTTAGCAACCCTGGGGGTGGGGTAGTGGAGAGGATATGGGAAGTAGGACGGGAACGGAGGTGGAGGGAGGACTCTTTGGTGATGGGAGTTCCCCTGTTTTTATGTTAATTTGTACCAAAATATGATTGCCAACGATATGTAACCCAGTATATTTAGAATAAAAATTTTATTATTAAAATTTTTTTAAATAGAAAAAAATACTCATTTGAAAAGACATATGCATATGAATGTTAATTGTGGTGCTACTTTATTTTATTTTAATGGTTGGCCATACCCTACAGTGCTCAAATTTACTGTGGCTCAAAACTCAGGGATCAGGTTTGGGCAATCATATGTGAGGCATAGGATTGTACCTGAATCAGCTTCATGCAAAGAAAGTATCTTACCTCCTGCTCAATGGATCAGTTCCTTATAGAATAATCAAGTTCTGGAAATAACCCAAGTGTTCAAAAACAGGGAAGTGCATATTAAGTTTTATATATACACACATATATGGAAACCATTTTATTTAAAATATTCATAAAAATATTTGAGCGTCCAAAGTGATAGAAATATATATATGTGTGTATATATATATATATGTGTATATATATATATATATATATTTCTAGTTGCACTGTTCTATTAGTACATTCATTTATACCAAATTCAAATATTTTCTTGGGACAAATGGAGGAAATGAATCCTCCATTATGTGTTAGGAGAGAATTCTATCCCTATCCTTTTTCCTGCTACCTATCCAAGGCCTTTGTGACAATGAGGATATATAACCCAAATTAAATCAATTGAATTCTCCTATCAAAAACTGGACGTTTTGAAGCATGATGCAAAAATCTCAATGCTTAGACATCAAGGAAAAGACTCAGAACTGAACCTGGTAACTTAAACCTTCCAGCAATGGGTCGAAGACTACCAATATTTCGACTGAGCTACAACTTCAGCTGCTTTTTCTGCCACATGTTGACTTTCTTGTTGTCATCCCCAAATATAATTGCCCAGTGTTTCCATAAGTTTTATGTACTGTCTTTTAACATATTAATTTTCAACTTAGGTCAATTAGATTTAGTTTGATAACTTTTAACCAGAAAATCTTCCTGGCAAGCAAAATTGGATGTTTGGGAAGGAGCTGAAATATGAAGATTAAGTTGTGGAAGATCACCTTGCAACAAGGAAATGGTAAGAAAGTGAATACCTGTTAGAACAGTAGTACAGCAAGTCAGACAATTACCTTGCATATAGCCAACCTGGGTGCTATGACTAGCACCCTGTCTGTTTCTCTAAGCACTGACAGGAATAATTCCCGAGTGCAGAAACATTACTCAGCTATGGCCACAAAACAAAACAAAGTCAGGATTTCTTTGTGGCACTTCTATCAGTACCATTAAAACAGATAACACATTTCTATTCCTAAAATTTGACTCCTTCTGATTATATTAAAGAATTTGTGACCTTCAAATATCATCTTGACCCAAAATAACACAAGGTTTGGGCAAGGGAACAGAGAGTATAGCAGGCAGAGTACTTGCCTTGCACAAGACTTAAGCTGGGTTTGATTTCCCCCAGCATCTCATCTGGTCCCCCAAAGCCAGTCATATGTGTTTCCTGAGCACAGAGCCAGGCGTCAGCCATTAGCACTACTGGGTGTGGCTCCAAAATAAATAAAGAGAAGTTTGGGTAGATAACAAAAAAGTAAGACTCTATAAATGGGAGATGTGAATTACTTCCACTTCATGAAAAGTGACCCAAATCTTACCTTTCATTCCTATCATTAGTAAATCTCCTTTGTCAAATAGATACAACCACTGGTTCATCATCTATAAGACTACTCCTCTTGTACCTGATTAGTAATCATAAATGAAAAATTTAGTATACAAATCACTCCTCCTTCCTTCCCTGCTCGCTATTTCAGTCCCTACATTCTTGGAAGGTCAAAAGCATTATAGTGTGATTCAGCTTTCGGTCTTGAGCATCTGGGAGGTATTAAAATTGTTTGCTCAGCTGATGATTAGAAAAGTGGAGTCAGAAATAGAAAAACATAAAAATGAAGTTGGCAAGGTTATACCAGTGTGAGTTTCTATTAGGAATTTCTTTTGGCTTTACAATCAAAATAGAATTAGGACATAACACTTTTGACCAATCCCATTATTACTACCCTTTCTATTACCATTATCTTCCAACATATTACTGCAAGTCTCCTAACTGGTATATAGCTTTCTAGCCTTTCCTTCTCTAGCCCCCCCATAAATTATTCACTAATTCTACATTCAAGTGGACCGTTCTCAAGGCATGCAGTGTTCCTCTAACCTTGAAGGTCCAGTTGCATTACCACTTGAGGACCAGTAATTTGAGAAAAACAATTAGAGGTCAAGAAAGATCCTTATTTTCAACAAACTCTGAATTAAAAGATGACAAACACATATCCTCACAGTGATGATCTTGCTTGATTTTACAAGTGTCATTTTTATATGAAAAAATAAGAGGGAAACACATTTAGGGTGACTGGGTTAAACACTGCTGAGTGCCATATGATCAATAAATCTGCTCATAAGTCTATCTTCTG
This sequence comes from Crocidura indochinensis, assembly GCA_004027635.1. Classification (NCBI taxonomy): domain Eukaryota; kingdom Metazoa; phylum Chordata; class Mammalia; order Eulipotyphla; family Soricidae; genus Crocidura; species Crocidura indochinensis. The sequence goes on along the minus strand of PVKC010043918.1, from coordinate 5,999 downwards.
AAATGCACTTCCAATATTGCTACAAATAGACTTCTGATTAAGGTTCCCTCACTCTTTATTTTGTACAAATTAAATATTTTCTTGTACAATTTGGGTATTTTGGGTTTATTTTCAATTTTGAATTCAACACTTTATTTCTTTAGTCTATATTTTTCCTTTCATTAATGCCTGGCAAAAGCTGTCCATTTTACAAAGTAAAAATCAAAAACTGGGGCTGGAGTTGTAGTGCAAAGGATAAGGCATCTGCCTTGCCATGCTAGTCTAGGACAGATAATGGTTCAATTCCCCAGCATCCAAGATGGTCCCCCAAATCAGGATCCATTTCTGAGCGTATTTCTGAGCACATAGCCAGGAGTAACCCCTGAGCGTCACCGGGTGTGGCCCAAAAATAAACAAAAAAAATCGAAACCTTTATAAATTACTCATATATTTACATAATAAGCCATCCAATTTACTTTTTGTCTCTTCGCTACCATCTACTTTCTCACTCTTTCTGGTCCATCCACACTGGCCTTCTGAACTTGCCTAACAATCTATTTTAGGACTTTTCCATTTTTTTGTTCTCCTGAATAATATTGGTTTAGTTCTTTGTTTCCTTTGTTTTGCTTTTAGTTTTTTGGGGGCCATACCCAATGATACTCAAGGGTTACTCCTGGTTATGTGCTCAGAAATTGCTCCTGGCTTAGGGGACCAATAGGATGCTGGGAGGATAGAACCACAGTCCATCCTGGGTCAGCCAAGTGTAAGGCAAACGCCCTATCACTGTGCCATAGGTCCAGCTTCTATATTGGGTTAGTTCTTATCTTTTTGTCTTTGTTCACAATCTTAATGTAACATAGTTTGTTCCTTCTAATTCCATTATCTGACCACTTCTAGTGTGCACACTTACCATCTCTGATTCCTCTTTTGCACCATTGTGTTCATATTTTTTTCTAAACATACTTAATATGTTTACTGCAGTACATTTATTTTCTTTGATGGTCTATGATCCCCAACATATCTTATTCCTTGTGCCAGTCCTGATTCACATATTCCTACTGAGTCTTTTCTCTTCTAAATTCTGTATTTAACAGGTGCTGATCCAGAAATTTTATTCCAAGATTCCTGAGTCTGTCATGTTGGACCAAAAGAAACAAAAAACTTTATTAAAATTTCTTAGTAAAGTAGATAAAATTATATATATTTACACCACTGTAATATGGTTCACTAGAAATCTGATTTTCTATCAACCTTGTAATACTACTACTTTACCAAGTTTTAATTGATTACACTAAAAACATAATTTACTAAATAGTAGCCCAAAGGCTCTTAAGAGGTCACATTATTTTGGTTGACCATAATAAGTTCATTTATTTATATCTATATTAGTGTAAGAAATATGATTTTATTTTAATCTAAACATACACTTGGCCACTTCCTCCAGTGAAGATGTTAGCTGAGAGTGGCTGTGATGGCAGCTTTCAAGATTTGACCAAGAATTTCCACGTCATTGTGCCGGTGATTGGGTTTGTCCTGAAAAAAAAATGTGAAAATGTAAACTTTGACACAAGAACCAGCAGTAATAGATATTGTTGGGACAACACAACTGAGGCTAAAATGACAAAAGCTGGGGCATAGAAATAAGAAAGACACTTGCAGAAAAAAAGCCAAGGCCTGTGAAGTGCTAATGACTGGCTGTGTAAAACTTGGAGTAATGAGAATTGGCCAGAAGATCAGAGTGTAACATGTGCAATACTCCAAAGTATGCTAATTTAGAGGAAAGAACAGGGTATGGTGGTGGTTTTAATGAAAAAGAAAATGTTGACTCTCTAGAAAGAGAAGTATCTGATGGTGAATGTGATGAGTTTGAATGGAAGAAGAAAAAAATACAGTTGGAAGTCAGTTGGTCCTGCATCTATTTTAAAGGAAATTGAAGATAAAGAATCTGAGGGAAAAGAAGAGAATAAGGATGACGATTTTTTCAAATATAAATTAGATGAGAATGAGGATGAAGATGATACTGATCTCTGAAAATATAATCTTGATGACAGTGAAGATAGTAAGAATTCTAATAAACAAAGGCGCTCCAAGTCTTGATCTTCTCATTCACAATCTTTATTTTGCTCATCCTCCCCCGTAGGTTCAAGGTCTAGGTTCAGGTCTCAGTCAAGGAGTTCTTCTAATTTGCAGTCAAGATCTCAGTTCAGTTCCAGAGAACGTTCGAGACCTCCTGAGTCGAAATCAAGATCCAGCTCCAGATCCCACAGGGGCTCTTCTTCTCCATGACAAAAAAGATCTTATTCAAGTTCATCATCATTTCCTGAGAGGAGCAGAAAGAGAAGTCGTTCTAGCATTCTAGATCTTCTTCATCTGGTGGTCAAAAAAGATGACGGTCATCAGAAAGCCAGGTGATTGGTGAAAATGCTAAAAACTGAGCTCCTCTCAGGGTCAACCCTTCAGAACACCACTAATTTACCCAGGCACCACAGGTCATCTTCTGGATCATTCCATTCTGGTTCCAAAAAGAAATCATGTATTAAATCTTCCATCAAAAACAGAAACAAAAAAAATACAATAAAAACAGTGCAGTGCATGAAGCATATATATATATGTATATATATATATATATATATATATATGTATATATATATATATATAGGTTTTGGGGGCACACCTGGCGGTGCTCAGGGGCTACTCCTGGCTGACTGCTCAGAAATAGCTCCTGGCAGGCACGGGGGACCATATGGGACACCGGGATTTTAACCAACCACCTTTGGTCCTGGATTGGCTGCTTGCAAGGCAAACACCACTGTTCTATCTCTCCGGGCCTGAAGCATATTTTTTTAAGAAAGTGCTAAATAAGCTAGTAGAGGTGCATGCCTTTGATTGTTTTTTAGAAAAATACAACTGTTTACTTTTTTAAAATTAAAAGTAAAGAGAATTTAAGTCATAATGTTCCAAAAATATTCTATTTATTATTTAAAACCATTTGTTTCATTTTAAAGTCATCTGAACCAAAATAGAATATTTTTGTTTCTAGTTTGTTTTTCTTCTTTACAAATGTGAATTTTGATGTAAGACAAGATTACCTTAGTTTGCCAGAACTGTAGGCATGGAGACTAGACTGGTAAAGTTGTTGGTAACAATATGATGTTAACCTGGAACAGGGTAGCAACCTGTTTTGTCAACAAATATCAAAAGTGATTCTTAAAAAAGAATTTAAATCCCGTAACTGGGGCCCGGGAGATAGCATGGAGGTAAGGCATTTGCCTTTCATGCAAAAGGTCATTGGTTCAAATCTCGGTGCCCCATATGGTCCCCCGTGCTTTCCAGGAGCAATTTCTGAGCATGGAGCCAGGAGTAACCCCTGAACACTGCCGGGTGTAACCCCCCCCCAAAAAAAAAGAAAAATCCCGTAAGTTTCAGCAGGAGGAAAGTGTTATTTATTTCCTGAGTTCTTATTCATAATTTGAGTGAGAATGTCTAACAAATTCATCCCTTCACTACTGCTACTGGAGAGTCACAGGAGGCCATATGATGCCCTGTTGAGAAATAATGGTCTAGTAAGCTGTCAGGAATCAAATACCTCACTGTTTGAGTGGTGAGTGTCTCAGTGCTATGAGAGGTGAGAGATCATTCAAGGAACATTGTTTTGTGTTGGGGAGCTTCATACTTGTTCTCTCTGCTCTGATGTCCTACCTCACTCTATCTGAAAGATCTCAGCAAGTCATCTCCCCACTCTAGAGATTTTTTTTTATTAGTTTTACACTAAGAATATGTGGATGCTTATCTATGTCTAGCTAACTACTTATTGATCATACAACTGTTTGGTCTTGATAACCTCCACTCTTTCCCCTTCTAACTGAGAGACAGTAATAGATAGTTCAAGTTATGTGGTTTTGTTTGAAGAAAAGAAGAGCAATAAAATTGGGTAAAAATCAAATAAGCTGAAAATGGGTGGAGTGCTTTCAGAGGCTTTTAACCTCAGTTTGAGACAGAAAAGGGAAAAAGGAAGTGAAACACCACAATCATGAAAAAGGAAATCTCATATAAAAAATAAAAATATCTAGTGAGCACTACAGCAATAAACTTGAAATTTCTTATGGCTTAAAATACTTTCAGAGTTTGTTTTATTTTTCAAACTGGTCGTTTGAGCTCTTATTGTCTATGATTTAAAAAAATGTTTCTCTTAAGAGTATCTTCAGTGACTAGTAACAATACTAGGTAAGTATATTGAGAGAAATAGATAATTGTGTTTTGGGACTCACTTTTTGTCATGGGACTCAGTAATATTTTTACCTGTTTTTAATTTTCCCCCAACATTAATGTCTACATTAATTTAAAAAATAATAACATTTAAAATTTCTTAGTAGGAGACCAAATTTTTTTATTTTAAAATATAAGATTTTTCTCTTCAATTGATCTAAAGATAAAAGCAAAATATCTTAAAGTAGAAATATTTTGATAGTACTTTTACAATGAACTTCCCATTTTTTTAAAAAGTCTTAATTTTTTTTATTTCGCTATATTTACTGAAGTTTGTACAAGAACTTTTATTCTCTTACCATTGTGCCTCAGACGTTTTAAAAGTCCACCTTCTAAATTGCCCAGATGATCTAGATTCCACATGTTACCATTGGTTTATCTTGTGCTTTCTGTATTTAAAACTTTGGCTGTACTAAACAAATGTCAGGTTATAAATTTAGCTAATAGTAGTTTGCAGACAACTCACATGATTATTATTTCATTTGGTTTAACTAAACTTACTAGTTCATTTCATAAGGACATGATACTATAGGCAAATGTTAACAAAACCTGTGAGTCAAGCATCAAAAATATAAATGAACTTGGTTCTTTTTTTTATTTCTTCAAAATCCTAAAAAGTCTATCATATTTATTTGAAAAGGCATATACGTTGAAAATTACCAAATATTTCTAAACATAATATAACTTCTCTTGATAATTTTTCACGATTGTTCACTGATGTCTTCTTTTACGTTTGTGAGAATCACTTTGAATTGTTTCAGAAGCAATCATGGTGAGCTAGCTGCAAGCTAGTGCTCAAATGCTTGTTTCCAAATTTCCATTCTATAGTAGGCTATTTGTTTTTGGATATGTCCTTTGGAAATTTGATACATTAATGCAAAGTAATCATAGTTATCTGGAATATTTGATTAAAGTTTACAATGATAACTTATGACAAATAATCTTAAAATCAAGTTGTCAAAGGTTTCTTTTGAGACTGTGATTGAATAATGAATCCACATAGGCTGAAAAAAACTCACTGAAATTTATCATAAGGAAAAGCATGTATTCAGTCTGGATGTGCATTGTGCAGTTTACAAATATTATCCATTTGGATACTCTCAGCAGTATTAAAACTATAATATTATTTCCATTTTACAGATGAAAAAGTGACATGCAGTGCTAAGTGACAGTGATTAGATTTCCAGACACCTTCTTGATTCCAAATCCTCAGTTGTATCCAGTAAATCTAACTTAGACTTTATAAAAGTAAAACAGAAAGAGACACAGTATACAAATATTAATAAAAGTTTATATAACCACTAAGCAAAATCTATTACTTTCAGAAAGAAAATGTTGAGGATGACCTATATGTACAACAAACCTCACTGAAATTGAGCCACTGGAGAATGTAACAGATATAATATATAGTTTCCTATATGTAATATATAAAATACAATTTACCTGTTATAACATTTCAGGAAAATGGACATTGAAAATATTACAATAATGCAATATAAAATGTATTCATTGGTTAAACACATATGTGCATTTGTAATGCATTTAAAAATTTTATTAAGATATCTTAATTTGCAAAATATTTATACTTGAATTTTAGGTATGCAATATTCCAACAGTAATCCCACTGGTGTCCTCAGATTCCTTCCCACTCCTCAGTCTACCTCCTTGAAAAGCATATTAAATCTTGTTGTTGGGTTTGGATCTCATGCTTTCAATGTTTTTGACTCTGTAGTTTAGATACAGATATATCTCTA
>PVKC010043917.1:0-11689 GCA_004027635.1 Crocidura indochinensis | reverse complement strand
TATAAATACAGATTAATATATATATTACATGGTAATTAGAATAACTGCATAAAGGAATGGAATAGTTTAAATGGGGGTTGTCTATAACACTTGTGGCCCCAGAATATAGTGAAGAGAAGGAAAGAAATAGAATGGAGGGGGAGAAAGACATATGTGAAATAATGGGAGACAGGGATCAAGGGGATTCAAGTACATTGGTAGTGTAAAGAAAGGGCAAAACTAATTATCTAAGCCACAGAGTCAACCACAATAAAATCATGAGACCCAAACTTTAATAACCAAATTTAAAAACGTGCTTGTTATGATGATAGGCTGTGTGTGAGGGAAGGTATGGTATGGACTTTGGGAACATTGATGGAGGGAAGATGACCCTGACTAGTGCTGAAACATAGTATGTTTAAATTTCAAATATGATTAAGGTTTTTTTTTTTGCTTTTTGGTATGATTAAGTTTTTAAATCACAGTTATTTAAATAAAAAATTAAAAAGATTTAGCATTTCTCAGAATCAGCTGGGAGATGGTTTACTGAGCCCTGTACCTAGACTTTCTGATAGTAGTAATTTGGGAATGGGACTCAAGATACTGTTTGTGCTTTTAATGGTTTTAATGCTTTTAGAATGTGATATTGGTCTGTGGTATATAATAAAAAAGATGCGATGATATTAATACCCTGAGACAATAGAGATGAGGGCTGGAAGGACCAGCCCATGATATGAAGCTTACCACAAAGAGTGGTGAGCACAGTTAGAGAAATAACTGAACTGACAACTCCCATGACAATGACATATAGAGAGAAATAGAATGCCTGTCCCAAAGACAGGTAGGGGACCTGGAGGAAGGAAATGGGGAACTTTGGTGGAAGGAAAGTTGCACTGGTGAAGGGCATTGTACATTTCATGACTGAAAGCCAACTATGAACATTTTTGCAACCATGATGTTCAAATAAATTATTAAAAATGTAAAAGGTGATGTTGGTGCTACAGTTTGGAGGGTCATGCAAGATTTTGGAGAGTTTCTTTTAGAAAAAAGGCAGAACAATTAGATTTATTATTTCTGGACAATATAAGTCAGTGCCCCTGCTCAATATGAACCTTTAATAATTAGGCTCAACACCTTCAATAATTTATTCAAAACAATAAATTTCACAGTGCGTAGGACAAGAATACAGATCCCAGAGTTGCTGAAAGAGTTAGGGCTGTTATCAGAATAATATAATTCAAGCCTAGAATTTTGATAACCTAGAATGAGTAAGCTTGTTATCTTTGTGTTAAGTTTGATAAACTGAGACAATCATCATTTTGGCAGGTTCTAGGAGATTCACTGAGTTTTCCTTCTGGACTTGTTTTGTGATTCTGAAACATCTCTTTAAGTATGAGGATGAGCTCTATTATAAACACCTTTTGTGTGTAGAAGTAAGTAAATATAGTGAGATCAATAGAACTCTGAAAGCAGAGTTCTCAAGCAAGGTGTTGGGGAAGTGAGAGGAAGAATGAGAATAGAATTTAAGAGACAGAGCCAGGCACAAGCAAGGGAGGTCAAGACAGTCACCAAGACTAAGGTATGAATCAGAGTCAGTAAAAACAATGAGAGAACAGGAGTTAGACTTGAGTGCAAGGCAGAAAACTCTATCGCAATATAGTTGTGATGAAATGGCAGAGGTAGAAGATGAAGTTCTGAAAAGAAATAGGTGGTCTCATGTGCAAGGCTTCAGACAGGTGCTAACTTGGGACATACTTTAAAATGATAGAAACCAAAATTGGAGAGTCACAAAAGGGTCCAGCTGGGTTCCTCCTGAAGCAAGGCTTTGGGATGTTGAAGCTCTGGAAGGGGACCGTACAGTGGGGAAGTCATTTAACTGAACCCAATTGACTGTGCCTGAGTCCTAAACTTCTTTTTCTTTTTTTTTTGTTTTTGTTTTTGTTTTTTGGTTTTTGGGCCACACCCTGCTGTGCTCAGGGGTTACTCCTGGCTATCTGCTCAGAAATGGCTCCTGGCAGGCTCGGGAACCATATGGGACACCGGGATTCAAATCAACCACCTTAGGTCCTGATTCAGCTGCTTGCAAGGCAAACATTGCTGTGCTATCTCTCCGGACCCGAGTCCTAAACTTCTAAAGAGAAGATGGTTTGAGGAAATGAATGGAACATTATGAAAGCTAGGAGGAAGTGTGAAACCCAAGGAAAGCTTCATAGAAATAGGAAACAGCCTAGTGAAAGTAGAGCAAAAAGTTTCCAAAGAATGGATGGATAGTTTTCCCAGAAAGAGGTAGGAAAGGCTGGAATGTCCAGAGACAGAACATGTATGTATTTTTCTGACTGGACTTGCCAGGGAGAGGCAAGGAAAGACCTGAGACCTGAGAGGCTTGAGGTATGGCTAGAAGGTCAAAGACTTGTTCTTCATTGTTTTTCTAATTTTCTAATATATATATATATATACATATTTACTGATGTTATCATTGGTTTACATCATGTTTTAGGGACTTACTACAATCACAACCATTGTGCAAAAATCCCTCCAGCACTCTCCTCCAGACTCTTTCATCCCACTTCATGCCCCTTTGCCTTCCTAATAGCCTTAATTCTGTGGTCAGTCTTTGGATCTGTTTTTTGTTCGACATTATTTGCTTGCTTCGTTTCTTTATATATCCATTAGTGACATCATTGTGTGCTGGTTTTTCTCTTCCTGACTTAATTCATGTAGCATGATCTCTTCCAGCTACATCCATGTTGTAGCAAAAGATAAGAATTTGCTCAAGAATTACAAATGAATGGTGTTTCTTTGAGTCTATGTCACATCTTTTTAATCCACTCAATTGCCATTGGGCTTTTGGGTGATATTGAACAACCATACTGAAAATAGATATGCATATCTATTTATGTGTGAATATTTATTTATCCATTTATTTATCAGTATCATGCTCTTTAGATGTCCAGGTGTCAAACCTGCTGGACCATATATAAGTATTGTATTTTAGTTTTTGAGAAATATCTGATGTTTTTCATAGATGTTGAACCAATTGATACTCCCACCAACAATAAAGAGAATTACTCCTCTCCACATTCCCACCAACACTTGTTTCTGACTGTATGTTGTATTTTCACCTGTATGAAGTGATATCTTTTTGTTGTTTTAATTTACTTATTTCTGAAAATAAGTGAAGACTAACATTTTTTCTTTATGTGCTCATTACTCAGGTACATGGCTTCTTTGGAAAAGTGATTCTTCTGGTCTTTTGCCCATCTTTTTAATGGACTTTTTTAACTTTTTGCTATGAAATTGTTTTAGTTCTTTATACATTTTTGATAATTATCCTTTATCAAGTGTATGATATGTATACATTTTTATACTAATAGATTACCTTTTTAGTGGTCATTTCTTTCAAAGTAAAGAACTTTTTAGTTTGATATGATATCAAGCCATTTTTGCTTTTGTTTTATTGGAAATGGAATACAATCACTGAAACACCACTAAAACCAGTATTATGGAGTTTTGTCTGTGTTTTCTTTGGCATGTTTTAAGGACTTGGTTCTAACACCTATATCTTTAAACTGTCTTGAGTTAACTTTTGTTCATGATGAGAGATGGTGCATTTGCATTTTCATGCTTACTGCATGTAGTTATCCAATTTTTTTCAACATTATTTGTTAAGAGACTTTCTTATCTTCAGTTTGTCTTGGCTCATTTATGGCAAATTAACTATCCAGATATGGGAAAGTTTAATTCTGTAATCTCAATTCTACTTCATTGACCCAAGTTTCTGTTTTTAGTGACAAAATTGTACAATTTTGATTATTACAGATTTATTGTAGAATGTAAAGTCAGGCGATGCCATTCCTTCCACATTGTTTTTCTTGGATTACCTTGCAGAGCATTTATGATTCTAGTAATGATTTAGTAATGTTCTAGTTCTTTGAAAAATGTCATTGAAATTTTTGTGGGATAGATTGAGTATAATTCTTTGATAGGATGACCATTTTAACAATGTTAATTCTTAATTTTTGAACATAAAACATTTTTCATATTCTTATGTCTTCTATTTATTTTAACATCAACATGCTTTCTTTATGTAAAAACATGTTTAGCTTGATTCGAAGTATTTAACTTTGTTATGTAATTGTAAATGGGATTGATTTCCTGATTTCTTTCCCATTTTGTTGTTTGCATATAGAAATGCCATAGTTTGGCATATTGATTTTGTTGCCTGCCACTTTACTGCATTGATTTATTATTAATAACAATTTCAGTGGCATATTTGGGTTTTAAAGTACATACTATCATGGTATCTACAAATAGTGATAATTTAATTTTTTGAAATTGAATCCCTTTTTATTTATCTTTAATAAAGAGGCTATAATTTTCTACAGGCTTTAGAATAATAATGGTTGGTGGACATCTTTGTTCTTGGGGGAATCATATAGGACGCCGGGGGATCGAACCGCGGTCACGATCTTTCCTTGGCTAGCGCTTGCAAGGCAGACACCTTACCTCTAGCGTCACCTCGCCGGCTCCTGAATTTTCATATTTTTCAACTTTTGGAAGAGGTTAAGATGTCATGGTATTAGCTCAACTGTGAATGGGTTAGTAGAACTTGAGTAGTAGAATCATTTGAAGTTGAGTTTTTGTTTTGGGGAGATTTTTTTTATTACTGTTTTAATTTTCATAGTTTTGATGGACATAATCTGGTTTCTCATTACCCTATTTCTTTTTTGGGGGGCTGTATTACTAATAATTTCATTTATTATATGTTCTCCAATTCAGTTAAAGTTGTTCATAATCGTCTCCTATGGTCTTTTATTTTTGTGATATTTGTTGTAGCTTCCTATTTTATTTCTCAACCTATTTGTTGGGGAGTTTTGCTCATCAGTTTTGACTTGATGAGCTCATAGAATGGTTTATAAATCTTGTTTACCCTTTATAGAACCAGCTCTTAGTTTCATAGATGCTTTTAAAAAATTCTATTTTGTTTGTTTCTTCTCTAATATTTTATGTGTGGATAGCCATCCTCCCATTTTTTTTTCCGAAGAAAATAGCTCTTTATTCCTTGCAGAGGTCAAAGCCTCAAACAGCCTGGATAAAGGCCAGCAAGAAAAAGACCCATCCTCCCATTTTAATTAAAATATCATGGTTTACAATACCAGTAACTAAAAATTATTTGAAGCATCCTGATGTACAATTATCTTAATCATAAACTTTCATTGCATACAACATAGTAACACCAAAATATGGGTCTGGAGAGATAACATAGATTTGCCTTTCATGCAGAAGGTTATTGGTTCGAATCCCTGCATCCCATATGGTTCCCGAGCCTGCCAGGAGCGATTTCTGAGTATGGAGCCAGGAGTAATCTCTAAGTGCTGCCGGGTGTGACCCAATACCCAAACCAAACCAAAACCAAAACCAAAACAAAAACAAAAACAAAAAACACACCAAAATATCCATCCACTTCAATAGGGGGTGCATTTGCCTTGGATGTGATCAACTTAAAATCCATCTTTGGCACCCTATATGGTTTTCTGAACATTCTCTGAACACTCCCTGAGTTCAGAGGTAGGAGTGAAACGTGATTATTGCCATCGTGGCCTCCCAAATGAAAAACAAGGCAAAATGAAAAAAACCCAAACCAAAAATCAAAGTGCCTGCTTCCCTCGACTATTGTCCTTCTATTTGGGTTTAATTTTTTTTTCTATTTCTCTTAGGTATAAAGTTAGATGATTTATTTTTAGTCTATTTTTGTTTCTTGATATAAGTCTATATTGCTATGACTTTCCTTTTAACTATGCTTTTGTAGTCTCTGTTATGGGAGTTCGTATATACAATCTTTTTATTTTCAGGAATTTAAATTTTATTGATTCATTTTAGTTTCAGAAATTAAACACTTTTGCTAGATGATTTTTTCATTGATCTGATAGTCATTGTGTTGTTGTTGTTGTTGCCACCCCAGGAGGTGCTCAGGATTTACTCCTGAGTCTGTACTAAGGAATATTCTCTGATGATGTTCAAAGGACTGTATGGTATGCCAGGGATCAAACCCAGGTCTTCTGCATGTAAGATAAGAATCCTACCTACTATACTATCTTTCTGGTTCCAGATCTGATATTTATTCAGTAGCAAGTTTATTAAATTTCTAAATGGGATGACTAAATCTTTTCAGATATCTCTTCTAGATATTTGTCAGGCTTTGCTAATTAATGGTAAGTAGGTATCCATATTGAATTATGAATATATATTGAATTAAATTGAATCAAATAAGATGCAAACTTTGAATACATTTAAACTGTAAAATGTAAACATTTAAACATATAAGATGTAAAATAAGATATAAAAATTGAATCAAATAACCTTAAGTTATTTGATCTGCAAGTCCTGAACTTTATCCATTAATACTGAAGTTCTTTCAGAGTGTGGTCTAAAGTACTCTGCTCTTGTTATGTGTAACGTAAATTACTGTTCGAGCTATAATTTTGTGAGATCAAACATTTGTTTTCAGATATTGGAAATTTTAAATAGTATAACAATGAACATAAGTGTATATTATCTCTGTACCAGTAATCTTTATTGAACATATTTTAAAGCAAATTAGTTTTCCAAGACTAGTTTTCTAGTGCCATTGAGAACAAACTTCTCATCATCAGATATCAAACTGAAATGATTGCTGAGGTCTCTAGATGAGTACTTGTGCTACTGTAGATCTATGGAGTATTGGTAGTTTCATTTTCCCCTTTCCTTTGTGTTTTATTTCTTTGTGGTTCACATTAGACAATTTCCCAACAACACATAAATCTATGTACTCAGTCATAAACGCATAGTCTTCCTCTTCCTGTCTGCACTTGTCCTTTGTGTACACCCTCTATCCTTAAATCCAGGTCTTGATAATTTTTTTTTATAAATTTATTCAGTTAATGGAATCAAATGCTTCAAACAAAGATGGCTCTTATTTGAAAACATTTCAAGGACAGTAAGGAAAATTGAATTTTTCTGTGATTTACTTGATTTTATCTCTGTAACCTCTGATAGTGTTTCCCACATTTCACCCCCTTTATGAAAATTTATGGAAATTAGATCATATATACTTTGAGCTTCTTTCTTACTTAGATTTAAAAATATATCCTCTCCTGGTTAGTTCTTTAAAACATGGTATTCTCCTATGATTTCCTTCCCTGTCTTTTTCCTAATTTCTTTGAATGTCAGTTAGCTTTTCCAATACAGCATGCATATGTCCTTATGACTGATCCATCTCTCCTGTCCTGAACTCTACTATAATTCCAAATCCTTTAGTTCTAACTCTCTAGCATATGATCTAACTAGTTTCTATTTGTGTTTTGACCAAAGTGCCCAAAAGGTTTGTTTAGTATAGATTTTTTTAGCCATTTACTTCAATCTCTATTTGCTACTAGAGTTGTTTTCTCTTGGGAAAAAATAAAACAGAATACCATTTCCATCTTTAAATAAATGCTTGCTATAGATTTCTGAGCCATCAGGCCAAATCATCCCCATCAAAACTATTATATAAGTATCTTTCTTTCTTTTGCTGGGCACTATCCCAATCACTGATTTTATTTTAATCCATTTGATCCTTTCATTTGTTCTGTGAGGTTAGCATTAGGTTATCTCCACTTTAAAGATGAAAAAATTGTGACATAGTAAAGCAGTACACTGTGTTCAAGATTGCACAGACAAGACCACCATTTTCAGCTTGATTAACTTGTCTCAGCTACTTCTTTGCTCCAGTCATGTGAACCTTCCCTTTATTTATTCACATTTCATTCTCTTTTAAGTCTTTTTGCTTTTGTGACTGCTTTTGTGTCATTGCTTAGATCATTGTTAGACCATCATTTCCCATGATAGCTTTTATTCATTGGTTCCTGAACTATTTCCTCAGTGAGGTGTAAACTCTAAACAAAGTTGGTCACTCCATCTATGTGATGATATCATATTTGTGCACATTATGATTTTTCAGGACAGTCTTTGCTTTAGTACAAGACAGGATTCTCTCTCTGTGTTTACTTTCTTTAAAAAACTAGAAGCTTTTTGAAATCAGGAAGTGCTGCTACTTCATCCTGACTTGTAGATAGATTCTAAAGATGTTTGTTGGAGGAACAAAAGAACCAGAAGTTCCATGAACTCAATGATCCATGCTCAATGTGCAGCTTAATACACAGGAAGTACTTGAATAAAATAAAGAAAAACTGGATTGCTGCAGTCTTAATAAAATGCAATCAATTGGCACTTCTTATTTTCCAGTTCCTAATACGGGTAGCAGTTTCAGAAACAGCAAATTGGGATCTCCTGGTGTTCAACAATTATACACATATGTAATATACTTTAATTTCCAGTTAGTGTACAATTTGTTTCTTTTTAATGCTATTAAAATTGTTTAAATTTCGGTTTGAAGTGATAGACAGTGGTAGGGCATTTGCCTTCCACACTGCCAACCCAGGATGGACCCAGGTTCGATCCCTAGCATTCAATATGGTCCCCGACCTGCCAGAATTTCTGAGCGCAGAGACAGGAGTCAACCCCTTCGTGTCACTGGGTGTGGCCCAAAGACAAAACAAAAACAAAAACAAAACAAAACGTAGAAATTTGTTTGAATTTTTTGAGTAATGAAAAATACCCATTCAAAGATTATTTTTATCATATAGTTGATCAGTGATTCATAATCTTTTAGTTACAGAAAAAGTAGAGAGATATGCTAAATTTCTAAAAATCTGAAGAGTAAGTATCATTAAGTCACAGGTAAAGACACATTTCAGTTGAATTTTAGGTCAATCATCTTTGACCTAACATTTTTACATTGTATACTTTTAGGATCACTAAGAATGAATGATAAAAAGTACCTGATATATTGATATATTGGAATTAGTGTAAGTAAATATTTTAAAATTTAAAAAATTACTTTTCATTGATTAGATCTAACAGAGTTAGGAATATAAGAAGAGATGTAGACTATGATTTTTATGACTATGTTTTTATGACTATTTTTTGTGACTATGGCTACCCTGCAGTGGAACATTTACCTGCTGGCCGGGCTTGATGGGCGAAAGCGTGATGCCCTGGGTGTTGATCACAGGCAGGATCTGGTTCCCGATGACTGTGGCGATGATCTGACCCTGGGCATTAGTCAGGAGCTGGGGGGTGATGGGCTGCACTTGAAGGCCTTGAGTGCCACCTGCAGCTTGACTTGAGGGCCCTGGACTGGGCATCAGAGGAATGGTCCCAATGATCTGCAAGAGATTCAGACCCAGTAGTGAGGCATTAGATTCAGCTCAGGGTCTGCCCATGCAGCTGAAAGACCGTGTATGCGCTGGTCTTAGTATGTTCCCTGAGAGTTGAATCAGAGTTGGTTTGGAAGAAAAGGGCAGGGGTCTGAATATATGGGAGGGAGAGGAATTTTTTTTTCTAAAAATCAAGTCAATCAAATGTCAGTGATGTCAGAAACACAAGGTTTTGACCAGGGCAGCACAGACATCTGCAACTCATAAGCTGATTGAAGATAAACTCTTCATGTCATGCAGGACCCTCTTATGCCTGGGACCCTACTCCTACTCCACAGGGCTCCTCAAACACTATGTAATTCTTTGCGTCATTCCATCTGTTTAATCTTGTCTTCCCCTCTAAGATAGGATGCTCCTCTCTCAAGGTTAGAAGTTAGCTCTCTGACGCCCCATTGGGCTAAGTGGTCTCTTCACAGTGGTCCTAGGGAACTTGAGATGTTGAGCACTGATTTAAGGACTGGGATACTCTTCTCAGTTGCAATCTATCAATTCTGGACCATTATTCTAGGAGTTTATGTAGGTTTCCTGAGGATTGAGAGAATTGATTCATAAGCAAATGTTGAAAACTCAAAACAGAGGCAAAATCACCACAAAAAAAAATGGAGAACAATCAATACAGTATTAGAAGTTCTGCCTACAGCAATAAGGCAATAAAAAAAAAACAAATCAGTCACAAAAGAAGTCAAGTTATTATTTGCAGATGACATGATAATATGCATAAAAGACCCTAAAGAGACCACATAAAAGCTCCTAGAAACAATAAACTGACTTCAAAATATGAAAGTTGTGATAGCACAGTGGGTAGGACATTTGCCTTGCATATGCCCTACCAGGGTTGTACCCCCAGCATTCCATATGTTTCCTGAGCCTGCCAGGAGTAAATTCTGAGCAGAGAGCCAGTAGTAACCTCTGAGTGCCACGGGTGTAGCCCAAAACAACAACAACAACAAGACAAAAATAAGTTGCAAACATATATAAACACTAAGTAAGAGGAGAAAGTGATCAAGGAGTCTATTCCATTTAAAAGAACATTCCAAACATCTAATATCTAGGAATCAACAAAAGATCTAGACCATGTAATTTTAAACAATTTATTAAAGATATAGAAGCCCTTAGGAAATGGAAAAAATATTCTATGCTTATGGATTCAAAGAACCAAATTATTAAAAATGACTATCCTACCTAAACTATTATATAGATTATATGCAATCCCAATCCAAGTTCAGAGGACATTCTTCAAAGACCTAGGAAAAAAAGTTAATAAAAGTTGGATGGGATCATGAAGAATCAAAGCATAATAAAAAACAAAAAATTGGGAAGTATCTTATTGGAACTGTATTATAAAGCAATAGTAATCAAAATTGCATGGTATTGGAATAAAGATAGAATGATAAATGAGTGAAAATCAAATATCTGAGATCAAAACCACCTATATATAGACAGTTAAACTTTGATAAAGGAGCTGAGAACTTGAAATGGAATAAAGATAGCCTCTTCAACTAGTGGGACTTGGAAAACTGAATAACTGTGTGTAATAAGTTAAAGCTGGATCCATAGCCCAACTTTATACAAAAGTCAATTCAAAGTGAATCAAAAACCTGGAAACTATAAAGTACATTGAGGAAAATAAAGGTATAACACTCTAAGATTGGGCCTCAAAAGGCTTAATGATCTGATACTACTGACAAAAGCAACAAAACAGCAAAAATAAACAAAAAGGACTAGATCAAATTAGAATTTCTGCATGGTAAAAGAAACTAACATGGGCTAAAACTAACAGTAACTGTTAGTTAAGACAACTAACTGAATGGGGAAAATATTCATATTCAACACATTAGATAAAGGATTGAGATCCAGGATATTTAAACTCCTCACATGGATCAACAACAACAACAACAACAACAACAACAACAAAATTCAAAAACCCTATCAAAAATGAGGAGAAGAAATGAACAGAAACTTCTCAGAGGAAGACAGGCAGATGACCAACAGGAAGATGAGTAATTGCTTAGCATCTCTTCTCATTAGGAAAATTCAAATCAAGATACAATTAAATATCATCTCACGCCAGTGAAAATGGCATATATCAAAAACTGTAAGAACAAAATGTGTGGCAGGAACTCTCTTCCACTGCTGGTGGGAATGCTCTGGTTAAACTGTTGTGAAAAATGGTATGGAGAGTCCTCACAAACTTAGAATTGACCTTATCTATGACCCAGCAGTTCCACATTTGGGTATCTAGCCCTAGGACTTAAAAACATTCATTTAAAAGGATATATGAACACCATTATTTATTGCTGCAGTTAATACAATAGCTAAGATGTGGAATCAATCTAGGTGTCCAGTGACAGATGTAATGGCAGACATGGTTCCCATACACAGTGGAATATTACACAACTGCAAGGAATGATCAA
>PVKC010043916.1:0-11688 GCA_004027635.1 Crocidura indochinensis | reverse complement strand
CTTCCTTCCCTCCTTCCTTCCTTCCTTTCTTCCTTCCTTCCTTCCTTCCTTCCTTCCTTCCTTCCTTCCTTCCTTCCTTCCTTCCTTCCTTCCTTCCTTCCTTCCTTCCTTCTCTTTCTTTCCTTTTCTTTTTTTTAGTTTTGTGTTACTCCTAGTTCTCTGTTCAGAAATCACTCCTGGAAGGCATGGGGATGCCAGGATTTGGTCCTGGGTCAGTCGCTTCCAAGGCAAACGCCCTACTGCTGTGCTATTTTTCTAGCCCCACACATCTTTCATCTCTTTCTCCTTCAGGCACCCAAAAGTCCCACCGATAGAGAATTAGAAAGGGGCTCTTGGAAATTAATAAGAAAAACAACCCAACTTCCCCACCAGTAAAGGCAAAAGCCCACAAATAAACCAAGACAGATATTTCAGAGATAAGTCAAGCTCAGGGGGAGGTTCTGGTTGGGCGGTGAGTGCCAGCCAGGCAGAACCATTGGTCATGGCCCCCTTTGTGAGGTGAGCAGTTCCACTTTCCCCTGCAGCCAGGCAGACCAGTCTGGTAGCTAAGGGCACAAGCATTTTCTCCATCCTTTTGGATCAATTTTCCAAAAGTAATTTTGCAGCAGTCTGGGCTTGATTGGGCAGTGGTGAAGGATGGAGAAGCCAAGCCAGAAAGAGCTTTCTTCCCTCCAGCAGAAGCAGAGCAAGACTGGGGAGCACAACCATGATGGCTATGAAACAGGTCTTGATTTTGTGCCCAGGATGTGGGCACAGAACAGGATGAGAGCATTGAAAAGGAAGAGACCCCAGTGTCCTCAGCGTAGAGCATCTGGAATTGTTTTTTTTTATCATGGAAAGGAAATTCACCTTTGACAAGCTGAACAGTATCATTAGGTTATCTCTTCATTAATTCATGTATCATGTATTCATCTAGTTGCCTGTGTATTCATTCTCCCACTTACCCTTACCTCCACATCTCTATCCATTCATCCCTTCACAAACCCAGCCACATATCCATCTTCCACTCATGTATACATCCTTCAGTCTACATGTCCACTTGCCTATCCACCTCACACCTGTCCACCCATGCATGCATGCATGCATCCATCCATCCAACTGTCCACCTGCTTATCCACTACTGACCTGGTAAGGGGATTGCTCCCCAGGTGATGGCATCACAAAGAACCCGCCACAGCTCTGACTTCAACTATCAACTTCATTGTATGCCCAGTGCCAAACCCATCAAATGAATCTAGTGTCTGCCAATTCAAATCACAGAGACAGAACTTGGCCAGACTTGAGAGGAAAACCTGGGTCTCCCTGCTCTAACCTGAGCTCAGTCCCACCCCAAAATCTTCCCAGCAGACCCCTGGCTCTCTGACAACCCTTCATCCAGGTCCCTGCAGAGCCAGGCAAGCTGCTGGTTCTGTGTGGGGCCCCGGGGAGTGAAGTGTGCGTGCTGCAGACCTCTCAGCCTGCTGTGGCTGGCTCTGGCTGGCTGACAATGTTTTGATGCATTTGAGGACATCTTTTTTGACCTTAAGAAATCAGCTCTTGCACTTTTGGCTTTGAAAAAGGAAAGTAATGCATCCGGCAGACAGCACCCCATCACTGCGAGCTGCCCTGTGTGCCCCCACTCTCAGACTGTCCATCTTAGAGCTCCTGGAGTGCCCACTCACTCCCCCATCGCCTGAGCCCGTGGCTTATAGAAACTATTCAGTCCCTTCTTTCCAGCACTTGAGTTCTGTGGTGTCCTGTCTCTCATTTCAGTCCATCTGGCCCAGTCCTAATGCTAGCCCCCTCCATACCTCACCCCACCCCATCCCAGGTCTCACCTCCAAATCTGCTATTGCCCTAAGACCAACCCAGTCCAGCCACACATCACCTGCTTCAGTCCTTGACTCCCTTGCAACCTGAACTCTGGACAAAGGTGCCACTGTTCATGCTGTGGGAATTTCAGGGTGCTGGGGGTTCATTTTGTTCAGAGTCACACTGGTTGCTCCAAGGTGGCCCTACCTTGGGGTATAGCTCACTGGGGGTGCAGTCACAAGACCCTCCATCAGGGTTGCCCTCCCATCCAGGTACCAGGGAGGCACTGTCATATAATCCCCCAGCAGGGCTGTTTCCCATCCTGACATCAGGGGGTGCTGCTAGAGGACCCCCAGCAGGGCTGTCCCTCAACCCCGGGGATGTTGTCTTAGACTCTATCTTGGGGTTGCTGCTCAGGTCCCAAGAGAACAGGGTTCCATTTTGCAGCTATTGGTGCAATCTTGAGCATGACTCAGGGGAACAAGGTGAAAATGCAGTAGATGGTCTGTGGGTGACAGGGTGGGAGCCCCTTGACTTGGATACGTGGGCTAAGCTGTCATTTGTCATCTTCCACCGATCACTCAGTTGTGTCTTTGTGCAACTCTTTGTCATTTAGGGACTCAGCAGGTCCTCGCTGGTCTGGCTGCTGATTGACCTTCCAAAGTGCTAGGGTGATGGGAGATGTGTGGGTGACACTGAAAGGCAGAAGTCACCCTGCTTACCCTGTGAGACAGGAAACTATGCAGCTCCCCCTTTGTCAATAAGAACCTGAGCAATCTCTGAAAAAAATGTCATCAGCTAATTAGAGGCAGCTTCCGCCATGGACGGGAGGACAAAAGAGAACAGTGGAACTGGTTTTTTAAATAGAAATAATATTTTTTTCTTTTTGCTTTAGTCCCATGTCAGCTTTCACATGCACAGAAGCCTTCAGAACTTGGAGCCAATGAGATAGCCAGATCAAAGCCTCATTGGGCTTGTTAAGTGAACCCCTCTGGTGTTTGGCAGGCTGGACACCTTCCAGAATCATTATCCCATCTCTCTTTCAACCCTGGGCATGGCTTTGGGCTGGATTTTAACAGGAGAGGTGCTCCCAGGGCTGAGGAATGATCCAGATGGTTCTCTGTTTTGCCCCTCGTCTGTGATCTGCATTTACCAGAACCACCATGCTGTGACAGACTGGTAGGGGATCAGGGGCTGGAAAACCAGGGCTGTGCCAGGCCACTACTATGAGACAGAACCCAATGGCCAGACCAGACACAGCTATCCCCAAATGTCTTGGTTTTCTGTGGTGTCAGCTGGCTATCCAGAGCTTTCAGAGCTCTGAATTTCACCATGTGCCAACTCTATTTCCTGCCTTTGATTCTTTAGACCCAGAGGGGCTGTCTAGTGATTGTCTTTCTCTGACTCAGTTTACCTGGTGGAATCATTTCAGGCCCCATCTAAGTTGGGCCAAAGGCAAAAAAGACTTCACCATGTATTTTTGTTTTGTTTTGGGTCACACCCGGCAGCACTCAGGGTTTACTCCTGGCAGGCTCGGGAGACCATATGGGATGCTGGGATTCGAATCACTGTCCTTCTGCATGCAACGCAAATGTCCTACCTACATGCTATCTCTCCAGCTCTAAGACATCCCTATTTTTAACCATTTTTAACCATTTTAACCATTTTTAACCCATGTTCCAGAGAGCAACATTTTTCCAAGATTGGCATCTCCCAGGGGTGAGCACACAGGCTGCCTGTGTCTTGGCTACAGAAGTGAGGTTCTGTGAGCACCAGAGTGTAACCTGTGAATGCAGAATCTCAGGCCATTTCCAGGAGCTTTTATTGCTGGATCATGCACTGCTGTTATTTTTCTTTGTGTGTGTGTGTGTGTGTGTGTGTTTGGTTGGATTGATGGCTATACCCAGCTTTGCTCATGGCTGACTGCTAGTTCTGTAATTAGAAATCAGACCTAGGGGGAGATAGCATGGAGGTAAGGCATTTGCCTATCATGCAAAAGGTCATCGGTTCGAATCCCGGTGCCCCATATGGTTCCCCGTGCCTGCCAGGAGCAATTTCTGAGCATGGAGCCAGGAGTAACTCCTGAGCACTGCCGGGTGTGACGCCCCCCCCCCCCAAAAAAAAAAAAAGAAAGAAAAGAAAAGAAATCAGACCTGGCAGGGCTTAGGATCATTTTGGTATCCCGGTGATTGAACCTGAGTTGATTGCATGTAAGGCAAACACCCTATCCTCTGTGCTATTGCTTCACCCGTTTTATTTTATTTTTTAAATATTAAACTTTATTTTTTTGATTGATTGGTTTTGGGCCACAACCAGCGGTGCTGTTAAGTTGTAGTAGTCCTTTGTGCATGTTAGATCTTTGTTTTTTGTTTGTTTGTTTTTGTTTTTTGGGTCACACCCGGCAGTGCTCAGGGGTTACTCCTGCTTTTGCACTCAGAAATCACTCCTGGCAGGCTTGGGGGACCATATAGGATGCCGGGATTCGAACCACCATCCATCCTCAATCAGCTATATGCAAGGCAAACGCCCTACCACTATGCTATCTCTTCAGCCCCTGTATGCTAGATCTCAAATCTTTTGTTTGATACTTGATGTACAAAGATCATTCATTAGAGCCCTTCCAATTTTATGCTGGTTTTCTTCTCTATCCAAAAAGCTTTGGATAGTTGGATGCTGTCCTTTTCTTTGTTTATTTTTATTTGTGGTTTTTTGCAATTGGGATGAAGACCCTAGAGACATCTCTAATATCTCAGCCATCGACACTGTTAAGTTAGTGCTTGTACACAAATGTCAAATTGTTCTTGCCTCTTTTTCCATAGAGCTGTCCAGTTTTCCGGCACTATTTGGGGATTTTCTTATCCATGTATGTGTAAATTTATTTGGAGGCACTTAAGTTCATTGCAGTGGTCTGCATCTATTTCTGTTCAATGCTGTTTTAATCACTGCTGCTTTCCAGTTTCCAGGAGGGAGATGCCTACATTTCTTCTCCCTTTGTTTCTTAAGATTGCTGTGGCTGTGACTTTTACTGTTCCTTACAAATTTTTTGAATTATTGTTCTATTTCCTTCCACATTGTTGTTTTGGTAGGGTTTGCATTGCATTTGTCAAGCCCTGACGTTGAAAGAACCTGCTGTGGGGGGCCACATCGATAGCACAGAGGTAGGGCATTTGCCTTGCACACTGCTGACCTGGGATGAACCTGGGTTCATTTCCTGCATCCACATCATTCCTTATGGTTCCCTGAACCTGCCAGAAGTTATTTCTGTACAGAAGAGATCTAGGGTAGTAAGTCTAGGGGTCAGCAGCCCCTGAGAACCACTGGCCCCACGTCCACTCTTGAATCACTTGCCCGAGATCCTACACTTCCAACAGAGCTGTGGTTTGGCTCAAGAGTGCTCCACTTCTCCACAGTCTGAGAGATTGAATCTAACTTGAGGCCTCTCTGGGTTTCAGTCCAGGTATAAGTTCACTGTCAGTGTGTGGGAGACCGCTCTAGCCTGCACAAAATGGATGCCATCAACCTTAACCTCTGTCTCTGTGGAAAGGTCCACTGAGCTGCTTACGTGACCTTGGCAGGTTTTTAGCCCCTGGGAAAAAAGGAAATCTTACTAGAAAAGATAGCCCCTTGTGCTAATCTCAGGGCCTTGAGACTGGGGACAGGGTGCAGATAATACTTCCTTATATGTCTCTAGTTCCTGTTATGTTAAAGATTGCTAGGATCAACCATTGCATTCTGCCTTCCCCTTTTTACCCCTCCCTAATTCCTGCCCCCAGTTCATGCTGATAAATGCCCCTATGCTGTAATTGGTGGAAAGTTGAGTAATGTGTTTGTAAAGCCCCAATGCTGTAATTGGTGGAAAGTTGAGTGACGTGCTTGTAACGCCCCATGACGTGTTCTTCCTTTATAAGCTATTTCCCCCAGCAATAAAGTCTCTTGATCAGCGAGACGTTGTCCTGAGCTTCTCTAATTTCTCAAAGATTTCCTTCCACAGATATTTCGGATTGGGGCGGCTTCAGGGAACTCACGAATTAGTCGCGGCATCCACCCCCTTCCCCCCACTGGCCGGGGTCCCCAGAAAGCGGCATCAGTGAATTGTGGACTTGGAGAAGAGCAAAGTCCTATGGAGGCAATCCTCATAGGAGTGATAGCGCATGAAGGAGAAGCTTCCTTTCAGAGATGAGTGGTGAGCACAAAGCAGTGAGTTTGCAGGGCTTTCTGGAAGGTTCCTTTCTGAGCCAAATCCAGTTGCTGGTGTGGAGTCCCAGAAAGTTGGTGTTAAAGTCTCTCAGCTGCGCATTTCCATATTCCTGTGAAGTATCCAGTCTTCTCAAAAGGTTCCAGAACCTTGCAGTGAGGGGCTGTCTTTTGTCACAATACTGATAGTTGTGCAATTCTCTGAGGTAACTGACCCACGTAGCATCAGTAACTGAGTAGTCCACACTGTAGTGAGTGTCTCCAAGACTAGGGGAGCAGGCCCAGGACAGTCATTGGGAAGTGGCACTGTATCTGTGAGGTGTGGGCACCATTTCTGGCCATTTCCACCAAAGGTGGAAAGAGCAAAAATGAGGGACAGGTGGGGGCATGTGCCAGGCTCAAGGTGTCCAGGAAGGAGATTGGGTTGGCTTATCAGGGACACCACTGATTCTTAGAGTACAGGACACCCCACTCACCCCCACAGACCTCCATCTAGCTCCACTCACCTCACCAAGCCCCTACTTGGTCCCACACACACAGATCACCACAACTCCTCACCCACCCTACACCCTACACACCCCCACTCAGCTCTGTACTCCAAAGGTGCCCCATCTCTGTACCCATGTGAGCCTCCTCCCCTCCCTCATCCCACTATCTCTGGGGCGCAGGTGCTCTGCCTTCTTCAGGCCTGGCCCTGACATGACATCTTTCACGTCCCCGCCATGAGTCAGACCTTGGCACACAGATGACAAAGCAGCATGACCTGGAGCTTGCAGTGACCTACCCACCTCATTCCCCGACAACGTGTCTGTCTGGGCCAGGAGGCAAATGGCGCCTGTGTCCCCAGAAGGGCATGCATCACTGACACTTCCTGGACCCCAAAGCCCCCTGTCATGCTTGCTGTGGGTCCCATGCTGTCCACGGAGACCCAGCTTTGCTTCCTGGAGAAATTGTCAGTGCCACAGTGCTGGGCTGAGTGATGGCCACTGCACTTCCTTCTTGCAACTCTCTCACATTTCTTTTTTGTTTTGTTTTGTTTGTGGGTCACACCCGGCAGCGCTCAGGGATTACTCCTAGCTATATGCTCAGAAATCGCTCCTGGCAGGCTCATATGGAATGCCAGGATTCAAACCACCATCCTTCTGCATGCAAGGCAAACTCCCTACCTCATTGCCATCTCTCAGGCCCTGGCTCACATTTCTTGTGCTCGAAAATGGGTGACCCCTTCAGGTCCTGCAGAGATGATGGAAAGATTTGGAAGTAGCATCCTATGGACACTGCTTCCCTTCCTTCACCCTCCTATCTGTCCTCTCCCATTTACCCACCCTCCAATTTCCTCAGGAAAAACCTCTTCTTTTCCTCTAAAATAAGCCCCAAAGCAGCCACTCTTATGCCCAGGCTTGGAGACACAGATTCACCCAGGGAGAAAGGTGAGCCCCCAAGTTTCTGGGCACCCCCTTAGAGTAGCTCCACCTACTTGGAGATTCAGGAAACCCAACAACATCATCCTAATGGGCTCCAACTCCTGTGGTGAGAGCCTGCCTTTGCCTTGTGTGTCTCTGTCTTCCTGCTGGCCCTGTAGACCAGTCCCAAGCCCAGCCTGCCCTTTGGGAATCTCACTTTCTGGGGAGATTCAACATATAACCAGTTCCTTTGCAAATGGTTCCTCAACATATGGTTGATTTGCACTTGCTCTGGGAAAGGTAAGGTCACTGTCTTAGCTTTGTGGGCTCTGTTTGGTCACACTCCAGCCCCAATATGTACCCTCATAACCTCTTCCCTTTCCTTTGTCCCTGTGAATGCAGCTGGAGGGGCTAGCAGCTGGACCAGGCATCCTGGTTTCTGATTATTGCCCCCTCCCAAGGAGGTGCTTGACAAGGAGTGCCCAGGCCCTCTCACGCTCAGGGCCCATGGCTGTGTTAGGACTCACATCTGTCAGGAAAGTCCAGTGGGAGGTGATTTGGATGAAGCTTCATGAAGATTCAGTCCTGTCAGTCCATGGCCTCTATCCCAGCAATGCCTCCACTCCCAAGCAGCTGACAGAGTATTCCCAGGTCACCGAGAGTTAATGAGACAAAGCACAGAACCCGAGGCTTATTCCAATGAGCTGTCACTGGTTCCATGGGCTGCACTTCTCATATATAGAGGATGTAAAAATCCAAAGGTTTCAGTTCTCTGTGTCAGGATGCTCAGATAAGAAGAGATTTTTCTGTATATAAAAAACACAATTGCTGGGGCTGGAGAGGTGGCGCTAGAGGTAAGGTGTCTGCCTTGCAAGCACTAGCCAAGGAAGAACCGTGGTTTGATCTCCCGGCGTCCCATATTGTCCCCCCAAGTCAGGGGAAATTTCTGAGTGCTTAGCCAGGAGTAATCAAACTTGGTTTGAGCATCAAACGGGCATGGCCTGAACCCCCCCCCCCCAAAAAAAAACCCCAGAAAAACAATTGGGGCCAGAGAGATAGCACAGCATTAAAAAAGTCTTGCATGCAGCCGATCCAGGGCTTATGGTGGTTTGAATTCTGTCATCCTATTTGGTCCCCATGCCTGCCAGGAGTGATTTCTGAGTGCAGAGCCAGGAGTAACCCCAAAAACCACCCCCCAAAACAACAACAAAACAATAATGGCAACAACAAACACCACCAAGAAAAAACCACAATTGCTGGTAGACTTCAGACTGGGAGAAATTATGAGTGATTGTTTTTCTTTGTATTTTCTGAATACTTTAAAATTTCTGCATTAAATAGAATTTTGGCACTCAAGGATTACTTCTGGCTCTGTATTGAGGAATCATTCCCTAGGGATCGAACCTGGGTTATCTTCATGGAAGGCAAGTGCCCCCTACCCATGTACTGTTGCTCTTGCCCATGGGGACATCATACAATTACTATTTAAGGTACTTTCTTTTTTAACCCAAATGTCCATTTTAGCCATTAAAAAAAAAAAAAGAAAGTACATGGTTTGGGTTCATTTCATTTATTCACCTTGCTGTGTGACATCACATGATCCATTTCCAGAACATTCTTCTCATCATCTCCCAATAAACACACAGCCTGTTTTCCTCTCTGATGTGTGTGTCTAAGGCTTCCACTGCATCCACACTCCCTGCAACAAGCAGCACCTCACTTCCTGCACACATCAACTAGGCTCACCTGTTCTGTAACATATGCCAGTATTCCCTTCTTGGGCTTAGCCATCTTCAGGTCTTCTATTTGACCCCCCACATACATGTGCTTTCCTTCGCTTGGCTCTTGTGAGTAAATTCTCCTCTATTGTGCCCCATTTTATTTTTTACAGTGCCAGGATAGAACCCGGAACCTCATACATATGAAGCATGTGCTCTGCCGGTACTCAGCGATCCCCAATTACTATCTATCATTGGAAATGCCTCTGTCTTATCCATTCTCCTCTGGATGCACATGGGGTTGATTCTAGTTTGGGGATTTGCTAAATAAGATGGAAATATCTTATTTGTCTGAGTTTCTTTGTGAATGTATAATTTTTGTCTTGTTTTTGGGTAAATACGTTGAAGAATGGAATGAATGACAGGATGTGATGTACTTGACTTAATTAGAATCATACAGTTGTTACTTCTCCCCAACTTCCTGTTTATCCCACCTGAATGGTCATTCTCACCCACACCTGGGAAGGGCTAGAGGATAATAGGGATGGCTGGAGGGAGAAGAAAAGAGAGACACAGCAAGGATGGATGGAGGACAGTTGAAGGAGGTTGCTTAAAAATGCTTAGCATAGAAGCCATGTGGGGAAATGCACATGGCGGCTAGGGTCATATAATAAAGTTCATTGATTCTTGAAACTTCACCTGACTGTTTGTGAAACTCTCTGCATTTGTCCTGCACCTTCGGACCCGCTGATTGAAGGGCCTACAGGCACAGGGTCAAGTCGAGGGAGGCCTCATTCCAACACTAGAACTCTCTCTCTCTCTCTCTCTCTCTCTCTCTCTCTCTCTCTCTCTATATATATATATATATATATATATTTTTTTTTTTTTTTTTTTTTTTTTTTTTTTTTTTGGTTTTTGGGCCACACCCAGTGACGCTCAGGGGTTACTCCTGGCTATGCGCTCAGAAGTCGCCCCTGGCCTGGGGGACCACATGGGGCACGGGGGATCGAACCGTGGTCCGTCCAAGGCTAGTGCGGTAAGGCAGGCACCTTACCTTCGGCGCCACCGCCTGGTCCCGGGACTCTATATTTTATATTAATACAACATACAACCATTCTCCAGAGCCCTGTACCTTTGCCTCCCCAAGTTGTGAGGTTGACTCTGCACTCAGGAATTACTCTGGGTAGGGCTCAGGGAATTATATGGGGTGCCTGGGATTGACTCAACCATGTGCAAGACAAGTACTCTAACCACTCCAGGTCCTAGTTTCACATCTTCTGAGTCTGTCTGCTGAGTGCAGAGCCAATGTTCATTGCCAGCTTATTTTTAGTCTTTGTTATTCCCAGTTATCATTTTACTAATATTTTTATTATAATACTTATCTACCGAATTGTTCATAATGCAATAATTTCAGACATCAAATGGTCAAACACCAATCCCACCACCAATATGAACCTTCCCTTCACCAGTCTCCCCAGTCACCCACCCACCACCCTAGGTTGTTTCCATGCATACACAAATTTGCTTCACCTTGTCTGCAACAACACAAAAGCAAAAGGAATGATCAAAACTCAGATCAACCAGAGTCAATTTGGAATGATGAAGACATCTCTCCATGGTGCTACTAAAGTCAGTGTTTCAGAATTTTCTGGACTGTGGTTGGTGCTAGATGTGCCTTCTTTGTTCCTGTTTAGGCTCATTGAGTGGGTTAGAGTACTGAGTAACTTTCCCATCAAATTTCCTGTGATGCTACTGAGCTGAGATTACTATAAAATATTGAGGTGTCTAGGATTTATAGATATGAAACTTGGTGGCTTAACAATTTGATAAGGTTAAGCCATGGAGCTGGACCGTTTATGTCAGAGGGTATAGGACTGGGAACTGGGTTGCTGTAGCTCATGAAGAAACATGTAGTTCATGTTGCCTTCCTTTCTGAGAATGCCACAGAGGGGTCAGTCTGGACATGACTACTTTTATGAGCTTGGTGGAGGAGCTGGGTCATTTTTTCTATCCAGTATTTTTTATGTGATCATTATTCACTATTGTTCAATTCAATTATTCTTTCATTGGTGGAAGAGTGATTTTCTGTGTGTGACTTCTTTCAGAAGTTGACTGGTCCATTGGTTTGTGATTTTCTTCTTTGAGCATGATGCCAGCATATGTTTTGATTTTTTGGTTGTGGAAAAGCTGCTTGCTCCCCTCTGTACCTTGTTTATGGTCATCATAATGGAAAAGAAGCAGAACAATTTTATTTGGATGGATTCCAGTTAAAGATCAGTTAATGGCCAATGCTTCATCAATTCTTGCTCCATAAATATTGACTACTTTATTATTTTGTTTATTGTTGTTGGGCCATACTTGGTGTTGCTCAGGGATTACTCCTGCCTCTGCATTCAGAAGTTACTCCTGTTGGTGCTTGGGAAAACATGAGATGCTGGGGATTAAAGTTGGGTCAGCTGAATGCAAAGCAAACGTTCAATCCACTGAACTATCATGCTGGCCCCAAATTTTGGTTAAATTATTTTTTTTTATGTTGAAGATGACTGTATTAAATACACTCTTAACAACCTACTTGTCTGGGG
>PVKC010043915.1:0-11685 GCA_004027635.1 Crocidura indochinensis | reverse complement strand
CACACACACACACACACACACACACACACAAAATAATACTAAATGCCTTCTGCACACCTATATTCATTGCAGAGCTCTTTACAATATCAATTTACAAAATCAGACCTTCAGCCAGCTACTAAGTCTTGTGGAATCTGAAAATAAGGTTCACAGCAGTCACATATAAGGAAGTGTCCTAGAGCTGAGGATCTCTTAAAAGCCAAAACCAGTAAAGGCAACCGTTTATTATGAAAGAAGTGGTAAAAAGGTGACTGCTGAGAACACTTCAGCAATAATGGTGATGGCATCTTCTTTCTGGGATGCAGAAACTGAAACAACCCAGATATCTGACAACAGATGAGTGGCTAAAGAAACTGTAGTACTTATACACAATGGAATACTATGAAATCATAAGGAAAAATGAAGTCATGAAATTTTCCTATACATGGATGAACATGGAAACTATTGTACTGTATTCGAGACAGGCATTTTATTTCTCTCCCTCACTATCTTGTTATGATAGTTGTTAATGTAGTTATTTCTCTAATGGGTAAGCTTCGTATTGTGGTCTGATCCTTCTGGCCCTCATCTCTATTGTCTCTGGGTATTGTTACCATACTATCTTTTATTTTTCCTAAACCTCACAGATGAGTGAGACTATTCTTTGTCTATCTCTCTTTCTGACTCATTTTACTCAGCATACTAGGTTTCATGTCCACCCATGTATAGAAAAATTTCATGCCTGTCTCGAATACAGGAAGGGGGTGGAGGAGGAGGCAGATGAAGGGCATTGATGGTGGGAAGGTTGCACTGGTAAAGGGGGCATTCTTTTTTATCATTGAAACCCAACTACAAACATGCTTGTAATCATGGTACCTAAATAAATATGTTATTTTTAAAAATAAATTAAAATGATACCCTTTAAAAAAATCATGATGGTGAGATCTACTTAAAGACCCACTGAATTATCATCTCACCAATCATTGGTGGAGTCCATGCTTCAGGCACCAGGTGATATAGTAGCCTTATGAACCAAATCCAGGGCATTGGAAAAATACCAGTCTGGGAGCAATTTCCCACTCAGGTAATAATCCACACACAATTTAGGGAATAAAACAGGTTCAGAAACTTCCACACAAAAGCCTTCTGCTCCTAAGAAGCTCGTTGGCATTATTCCTTGTTTGCATGGTCAAAATCAACTATTACCCCCTGGATCTAGTTTTCTACATGCTATTATCACTCAAATTGTAACTGCAAAAAAGCATATGTAGGGATGATCCAGTGACTAGAGGGATGCAAGGCTGTCTCTATTGAGTAACACTTTTCCACAGTTATAAGATGTGTACCAATTTTCCAAGGTTACTATGTAAATTATCATGAAAAGTGACTTTGAAAAATAATATGCATTATTTTTTGGTGGTAATGAGGGGTTCCTATTGGCTCTGCCCTCAGAAATTATTCCTGGTAAGCTCTAGGAACTATATGGGTTGCAAGGAATCGAACCCGAGAAGGCTGCATGCAAAGCAAATGTCCTACTTATTGTGCTACTGTGGTTATCAATAATGTGTATTCTTTTCCAGTTCCTAGTGACAGCATTTATATTCAAATGTAGGCAAAAGTGGCTCCTAATAGAGGCTCTAAGATAAAGTCTGTCACATATCTGTATCTAAGCTCTTGTTATCAATGTAATTATCACAGGGTGGGGCAGGCTCATAGATGTAACTTACCAATCTTTGCCACCATCTTTATATGTCTTTCTCACTTTTCT
The DNA here is from genome assembly GCA_004027635.1 of Crocidura indochinensis. Lineage (NCBI taxonomy): Eukaryota > Metazoa > Chordata > Mammalia > Eulipotyphla > Soricidae > Crocidura > Crocidura indochinensis. Next base: position 9,938 of record PVKC010043915.1, on the reverse strand, counting down.
TTGTTGCCACTGGAATTTCCAACATTCTTTTTCTTTTATTAATTTTTTAAAGAAATTATTGCTCTATTTAAACACTGTGGTTTAAAAATGATTCATAATATAGTTGTTTCTGGCATTCAATGATCCAGCACTTTAATATGGAAGCATCCTTTGGATTTGTGCCTTAGATCACCTGTTCTCCACATCAGGGTGTGTTTTAATAAATATTTCAGGTCTCAAAGAAAAATCACTTGTGGTTTAATTTTTCTTTTTTTTTTAGAGGCATTTCTAATTTATTTTTTTCCGCAAATCTTACACAGTGATATTTAAGGTACACAGTGACAATAAATGAGGGCCTTTCCACCACCAGTGTTGTCCTCCCTTAAAGGTTTAGAGTCAAAGGAGCACTGTGAAAACAATGTTAGAGTGGCAATTATCGTTTGCATGGGCCCACCAAAGTATGGGGGTCATGGAAAGGAAAAACTTTGGCCTAACTACTCGGAGACCTTACCCCTGAAGTTTCCTGACATAGGACCATTTCTAGGCTCCAGGCAGACTAGTTTGTCCAGTCCAGGTCATTGTCTGTCGAGCCCATACACTTATATTTTTCAGTCTCTGTTGTTGGTATCATGTTTCTGTACTGAAGATCCTGGAATCTGTATATCCTACTTTGAAGTCAGTATGGTGCGGGGCAGCATCTAATTTCAACTCACAATTGAAAGGCATTGCAGAAAGCCCTGTCCAGTATGCAGGTTGGTATTGTTGTTTAAATCTTCTCAGTGTTAAGGGAAGACTCTTTTGAGTAAATCCATGTCAGAGCAGCAGTAGGGTCTTCCCTGGTAGAGGATTGCTTCCAGGTGATGTCATAGACAACTTTGGATGTTTCGTAGATGGCTTCCCTGGTTCTGGGTGACTGGAAAATGTCAAACTTCTGAGGCTTGTGCCAGGTCATCGTGTTCAGGGTGTAAGGTTCCATTGCACCACAAGATTTGTGTGTTCCTTACCTTCATGCTATCTCCCGGGCCCCGAGCAATTTTCTTTAATGCATTATAAAAAAGAAATTGAGTTAGCAAAGCTTAGTTTTCTTGGTCTGTGACTCAAATCCACCACATGAGCAGAAAGCATCGATCTCTTCCATTTAAATCAAAGGAACCCGGAGAACAGAAAACAAAACAAACAAAAAAAAAACATGAACTCTATGAAACTTTTGTGCTATAATAGTCTCTGATTCATTAGGTTCATGTCTTCTCCCATATTCGTGAAAGCTATAACAAGTTGACACATTAGTTTATATGTAGGACAAAATTTCAGACACTTTACATTTATAAAAATTATTTCATCTTTCAGTTTATCATTTAGGTTATAAGAATGAACCACAAAGACAGTATGGCACATTCACACTTCTTAGTTTTATCTCACATTCTAGTAACAATATTGGTATTGCCACTAGGCCCCTCTCCAAAGTCACTGTGGTATATGGTTATGAACCACTTAGAGGAAAATGATAATTTGGTAATGGCAATGAGCAAATTCACATAGCAGATATTATAGTTATTTATTGTATTACAAAAGAGAATTTATTATAAATAAGTGTTTTCCAAGGGTTTTCTTTAAGTAACAGGAATTCAGTGTGCTAAAATGTTTGTTTATTCTCATTTGAGATACCAACTTAACAAGCAGAACTAAAGATTAGCTAAAACTGAAGTTGATGCCCTTCTGAAATTTATAATTATAAAAATGTAATTACTTTAAATTGACTCAGTATTTTGGAAATATGCCAAATGCTTACAATTGAATAATGCCTTTTACCTTTTCCTCAATACCTGTAGCCAAAATGAAAAAGCTTTTAATAGATGCTACTATTATTGTAAAAAACCTTATGTCAGATTTAAAGCTTCATATATTCAATTAAGTAATTTTATTAGATTGGATTGAAAAATTTAAATAACTTATCAGGTAACCAAATTTTCAGACCATTTTTTGCAAAAGTTATTTTTTAAATTATCTAAAATTGTGCATGTTGCAGGAAAAAAAACGGAAAGTTCATAGAAGCGCAATTAAAGTAAAATTATAAATTATCTGTTAACTTAAAGGTAATTACTATTAATCTTCCAACAATTTTTCTAAACATTGTAAAATAAAATAAGAATTATCCTATAGATAGGTATATCTATACCTATATATAGATATAGATAGATGAGTAGTATCCCATTTGTACATGTACTGTGCCATCTTTATCTTGTCTTTTTTATAAGAATAAGTCCCATTTACATCCAGTCTGGCTTTAAACAAGAAAAAATAATGATTACTATTATTTCACCACAATAGTCCTCCAAATTATCCATAGCATTAAATATTATTTTCCCATATCATTTTTAAAATCTACATTTTTAGAACATACTATTAATTATTTTATTAATCCCCTGTTGTATGACCAGATATTTTCAATATTTCATTATTAGAAACATATACCAAAAATATAAACCTCTATTAGCAATTTTATGTATTAGGAATACATTGGAAAATACCATGAGAATACCCTCATCATTAACTATTAGTATATTAATTTTTTCTTATTAAAAACTAAAATGGTAATTTGCAGGTTTATGCTTATAAATAAAATTTTATTTTCTCTTCTATTAAACTAAAATTGATTTAAAAGACTGCACATGTTTAGGGGTACAATGTTTTAGGGAGTTCCATACCAGCACCAAAGTGTCAATATTCTTCTATCATAGTTCATTGAAACCCAACCATCCTTTCAAAAACCCACCACCCTAAACCTGGCTAAACAATAGGGCTTGTTTCTATTGAGATTAATCCTTTACCTGCTTTGTTTTCTATAAGAAAACATACCTCATATGGTGAATATCATTTACTATCTATACTTCATATTCTGAATTATTCCTCTTACTCTAATTTTATTCTACATTTAATATAAGTCATGGCAAAAAAACAAGACTTCACATTTTCTTAAAGGTGAGTAGTATCCCATTTGTACATTTACTATGCCATCTTTATCTTGTTTCTTTTATAAGAATAAGGTCCCATTTACCTCCAGTCTGGCTTTAAACAAGAAAAAATGACATATATTTTAGAAGATATTATAGTGGGGCTGGAGAGATAGCACAGAGGTGGTTGCCTTGCAAGCAGCTGACCCAGAACCCAAGGTGGTTAGTTCGAATCCCAGCGTCCCATATGGTCCCCGTGCCTGTCAGGAACTATTTCTGAGCAGATAGCCAGGAGTAACTCCTGAGCATTGCTGGGTGTGGCCTAAAACAAAACAAAACAACAAAAAAAAAAGATATTGTAGTATTTTTAATAGTTTCATAAAAATAAACTTTTATTTTGTTGAAATGAAATTTAAAGTATTTTAAGAATTTCATTCATGAAGAAAAAAAGTAATTTCCCCAGAATTTGTTTCCAAACCATAAAGCACAAATGTAGAAATGAAGGAAGACAAAACTAGGGCACATTTTTTTTCCTAAACTTGTTTTTAAAGTTTTTGGAGACTATAATGTGTTTTTTTTTCTTCTTTTGAAATTGGGCTTTCCGATGATTTTTCCTACATAGAAAAGAAGTCTCTGGCATTTTTTACATTGCAGCCAGCAGTTGCTTGGCTGCACTATCAAAGCAGTTCAGCAGATCCTCTTGAATGGGAGATATAAGACCCACCGCAGACTGTGCTGCTCTAATGAAATAAGAGCACGGATTCTGCTGAGTCCCAGCAAGGCAGCAGGGAGCAAATAAAATCCCATGGAGATAGGACCAGGCTTCAACCATAAAGAATCAACTCATCTTAGCAGGTGCGATAAGTCCCCACATCTGTTTGCTATATAAAAAAATGGCTAATGGCCAGTGTGAAAATGTAAATATACCATAAAGAGTTATTTTATGCTACTCTTGTTGGCCTGGTCATCTTAGGGTCCATGTTTTTGCTATTGTATTCAACTAACCTACATGTTATCATTTTACTCAGAAATAAATAAGTAAAACTGGATCAATTACTTTCCAAATTTAATTATAATGTAATGTTACATTCAGAAGTGATAGAGTAGAATCTTAAATCAGTATGCATCTTAAAGCCATAAACTGAATGAAAATAAAGTTCATCCCCCCGTGGAATATTCTGGAAAACAAACAAATAGCTAATGTTGCTTCAGGCAGCACTAAAAGGAAAATAAATAACAAAGGTTCTTAGTTATTTACAAATAGAGAACTCCAATGAAATGTTTAAAGATTTAGTTTATAGGACAGAAGAATCTGGGTTCAAGTTCCTAATCAATAGTTTATCAGGCACATAATGATAAAAGCAGAATAAGGATGTCTTTAACACATTGTGATAAAGGTAAAAAATTGTGAGCATATATATTTAAGTTCCAAAACAAGAGCATCTAGCATTCAATGAAGGATAGCTTATTGTTGCTATTACTTATTTGTTTACACCATAATACATCCAAAATAGATTAAAAGAGCCCTACTAGATAAATGAGGCATAATAATATAAAATAAGAGAGACAGATAAAAGGAGAAACTAGGGAAAAGGGTTTACTTTTATTTTTATTTTACATTTTTCTCCTTAAATTTTTCTTGTTTCTCTTCATTCTTACTAGTCTTTATTTCATATAACTTTTAACAATTATTAACAATTATTCATAATATAATATTGATATATATTTGTAGAAACAGAATGATAAACAGTTTTTGAAAATATGTCCTTTATAAGATTTATCAATTTACAAGTATGCATAATTTCAAAAGAGTATCTCTGTTCATCTAATGTGTATAGATGTCTCACCTCAATAATAAAAAAATTGTCGCTTACATGTGGGATAAGAAAGAAACAGTAAATGAACAACAAATGGTCAGTCATTAGAACTAAAGATTTTTTTTTATAGGACTAAGTTTACATGGGAGTGAGGAAGATTTTGAGAGGTCCTCAGGACACTGATAGAGTGAAATAGGCTCGGGGGAAGCATGAGGTGTTGGAATGATGTTTGCATGAAAAGTATGATTAACATTATTGTGAATCAGACATCTCAAAAGTTAAAAAAATCAGACATCAAAATGGTTAAAAAAAAAAAGGTTTTCCTCTTTACTCCATGTTTTAAGCAGATAAAATTTGTTTTCCTGTCCATGAACTACTCTTCAGAAACAGCAAATATAATAGTGTTATCTCTTGTGGGATTAATAAGATCCCATACTACTCAATGTACACTTTGTTAGTCATTGGTTGGAAACATCTTTGAATGCAGCACCTGGGATTGGTGTTTAGACCACCTAATTCCAACTCAAGGTATGGTCTGTTCCTTTTCATATAAATACACCAGGTTGGAGGAAACAGCTCTCTTGCGTTTCTGAACTTCCCATCAAGCTTCCTGTTTCTTAGGAGCTGAAGGCTTACTTGTTGGCAATCCTGAACCCATTTCTCCTTCGTGTGTGTGTTCGTGCGTGTGTGTGTGTGTGTGTGTGTGTGTGTGTGTGTGTGTGTGTGTGTGTGTGTGAATTATTTCCTTCAGTGTTTGCTTCCAGACCCATGTCTCTCCAGTCTCCTGGCTTTTGGAAACTGAGGTTTAATTCTAGCAATCTTTTAGTAAAACTGACAGGACTCCTGGAAAGACTTAAAACTTCATTTTTATCACATTTCAAGTCACAAATACTTGCTGCCATGAAAATACCAGGAACAAAACAATAGACTACCATTGCGTGCTAGATTCTGGCTATCAAAAACAGAATAATGTTGTTTCTATCTAAAAGATCCACTAAATTTCTCTCAAATGGCACTTCATTTTTTCACCTCCACCTCTTCAAGGAATACAAGCTTTTTAGTGAATGCAATACTGCACTATTATTTAATGAAACAAAAAAAAATCATGTCCTATAAATTTCGTTTTAGAAAAGCTATGACACATTATTTTCAGTGCTGGGCCTCTAAGAAAATAAAACATCTTGACATGCAAATTTACACATCTACTTTTGAATATTAATTATGTATCACACTACCTCCTCACATAATTATTTTTGCTATAAATTTTACTACAGCAGACTGTAGGGTTAGCATTTTAAAGACTTGCTGGAGATGGGAGTTTAACCAGTAAACATAAACACTCTTGGTCTTCTATAGAAATAGACTTCAATGTCTAATGTTCAAAGTGTATGTTTATTTAAAAAGGGTGAAAGTTGAGAACACTTTCACAGAGATAGACAGGATAAAGAGGTTTCCTCTTTAATAGAATTCCAGTTGAAATATCCTAGTTCCTCAGAGCCTTTTGCTCATAAATATCTGAAGCAGAATGTAAGTTGAAGGGGAAAGAATTATACAGCCAACTCATGACTTCTGTCATGAGAGAGGAACAAGTGATGTATCATGGCCTTGTTGATGTTGGGTCAAATCTGAAAACACATACCTATCACGTTAAAGCCAAAGAAAATTACCTAAAATTTTACATGCTAAACCAGTAGCCAAGCATATTTGTTGATTTGTCATTTTTTCAGGACATATTTTTTGTGTGCCCATATGAAATAATACGTGTAGATGGGGATCCTGGTCACATGAAATTGTTTCTGGAAAGCATTGGAAGATGGATGAAGATGGTATGGGAGGATTATAATTTTATCTCTCAAGTGTAAGCTTTTTTATAGAACAAAGGACATACTATATAGATTGTAGAACAAATCTTTGACAACTAAAGCAAAGAAAAATAATTGTGCAGACTGGTCATATAGAAGTATGATTCAGACTACATATGAAGACTCAGTGCTAAAGAAGAAAAATTAGATACTTCTATCAAGTAAACAGACCACTACAACTGCCATCAATCTGATGCTAGCCAGTCAATGTGCTCTGCCTGTCAAGAGGGAAACTGGGGACAACGGCGTTGGTAAATGTGCACTGTTAAGGAATGCGTATTGGATAGTGTATGACTTAAATTCAATCATGAACACATTTGTAACTATCTCGTGATTTAATTTAAAAATTATGTTAAATGATCATTAAAGGAAAGAATATTTATCAATTTCTATTTTAAAATTGAAATGACAGTTTATTCTATATATGCTTAAAAGGTGTAATTTGCATCTCTTTAAACATACATTACCATGGTATCCATACTACGAAAGTGTCAATACCCTTCCATCATAAGTCCCTAAATTTCCTCTTTCCTTGGCTTCCACACTTTGCTGTTTTGCTGATTCCTTTATTCTAGAATTTAGAAACAAAAAATATGTTTTGATTTTGATTTCTCTGTTTCTTTTTTATTCATATTTGACATGTGAGTAAAATCATTCAGTATTTGTATTTCTTTCTTTGATTTCTGACTTAATGAGCCTCTTGACTATCTTTATGTCAGCTTTGAGGTTAATGGTGCATTCCATGCAAATGGTTCTTAATTTTAATTTAAGTGCCTTCTTCTAAAATAGCTGTAGTTCAGGGGGAACATGAGAATCATATATTGAATGATTCTATTCATATAAAGTAACCAAAATAGGTAAACTTATAAAAGAAAAGGTAAAATATCTGTTTTAATGATTGAAGTTTAAATGGGAAGGCACTGCCAAATAGGATGGAGCTATTTAAAATCTGAAAGGAGTGATAGTTACATAAAATGATAAAACTCCTTAATGTACACTTTAAAACAGTTAATTTTATGTTTTGTAGATTTATAAATTTCACCTTCAGTTTTAAAAGACATTATAAAAATTTAAATATGCACTGAATAGTAAATTACACCATGTAATTAATTTACCTAGGCATGAAAATAATAGATGTTCATTGAAGAATACATTTTCAATTCTTATTTAGAGACTCATGTGAAAACAGACAACAAAAGCAAAAAAATCAATACATCAAACTAAGAATCTTGTGCACAGTAAAGGAAGCAATCAATACTATGAAAAGGCAAACCATATGTCTAATAGATTAATATGCAACATGTTAAAATAAAACTCCTAAGTCTCAATAGCAAAAGAAACTCAAAAAACTTGATTTAAAAATGAGTAAAGATTTTGGGGAGATAGTACAGTGGTAGAGCACTTGTCTTCTTTGTGTGAAATGCCAAGTTTAATCTCTGACGCTACTAAAATAAATGAATTCACAGATAAAATTGGGCAAAAGAATTGTGATTTGGATATTTATATATCCAAAGATATATGAAATAAAGTCCTCCATCACTAATTATCAGGAAAATGCAAGACAAAATCACAATGAAATGTCACCTCATACTCATGAAGATAGCTGTTATTGAAAAAATAAGATGGCAAATATCCTAACAAGAATATGGAGATGATAGAAACTATACTGTTGGAACATGTAATGATGCAATCTTTATGGAAACAGTATGAATTTTCCTTTTAAACCATTTTATCTTTGTTTGGGGGCCACACCTAGATGTGCTCAGGGCTTACTCCTGGCGCTGTGCTCTGGATCACTCTTAGCAGACTTAGGAAAACATATAGGATGCACATGATCAAACCTAGGTCGATTTTATGCAAAACAAGCACTCTACCCACTGTAATATCACTCCAGCTTCTCCTTAAAAATTTAAAAATAGAACCACCTTATAATCCAGCAATCTCACTTGAGGATATATACCAAAAAAAAAATTGAATCATCCTGCCACTATACCCACACCTCATGGCCACTGCCATGTCAACTGCCTAACTTCTCTACTTATAATTAATTCCTACAGAAATGCCAAGCTGACGAAAACTTTTATTGTTTTTGGACCAGACCTGGATATGTGCTCAGTATCACTCTTGGCTCAGGGGATTTGGGACTCTGGGGATCTAATCCAGGTCCGTCCTGGGCCAGCCACATGCAAGGTAGACACCCTACTGCTGTGTTATTGCTCCAGCCCCCTGATGAAAAAAAATTGGTACATTGGTTTTCAAGTTGAAAACCCAGGGTCCTTTTGGAGTGGAGCAGGGAGCCTCTCCAAGTCCTATACTACCAAATACTTCAGCAGTCACACCCATATCACACAGATGCCATCATATACACTCATCAGCTCTGTTTTACAGATCATTAAGATCCTGAACTACAGGTCCACATAAAACACCGACAAGTTTCACAATATTGACAGCCTAGCAGGACAACACAAAATTACTGGGTGTAGTGTAGAAGCTACCTATGCTCAATAAACAAAACAATAATGTAGAATACTTAGCTAGCAATAAATAGCTTAATAGGGCCGGAGAGATAGCATAAACATGGGCATTTGCTTTGCATGCAGAAGGATGGTGGTTCAAATCCTGGCATCCCATATGGTCCCCTAAGTCTGCCAGGAGTGATTTCTGAGCATAGAGCCAGGAGTAACCCCTGAGTGCTGCTGTGTGTGACCCCCCCAAAAAATAGCTTAATAAATCCTCAAACATTTTAATGCCTCTGTTGTGAGATACAATAATTTTCACAAATATTTTTTTACTGAAGTACTTTTTGATACTTTGCCATTTGTTGTAACAAGCAATATATAAGATAAATTAGTTTGTGCCTGCTAAGGGGTGGAAAACTGAGGGCATTGGTGAAAGGAATATTACACTTGTGTAATTGATGTTGGAATATTGAATACTATAAACAACTATAGTATGAGCAACTTTCTAAACATTGGTATTTAAATAAAGTATATATTTTTAATTTAAAAAATAACTGGCAGAAAGACTATACCCTACACTCTGTCCTAGGTTCTGAACAATAATCAAGACCACTAATTACAGAAGACTGATTACATTAATAGTGAGAGACAGAATTCCTAGAACCATAAAGAAAAACTCTCTCTTAGCCTTCACCCTATGACCTAAGCAAATGACAAGATCTCTAGCTACAGAGGCGGGATGTCATCACCCACATCTGAGTGGAAAGTTTCCTGGCACCATAAAAAGACCTTGGGATGTGTAAATGAGTGAGCACGAAGCCTATAGTTGTTTGAATGGCAGTATGCCTCAAGGGCAGTGAAATCCTATAT
>PVKC010043914.1:0-11664 GCA_004027635.1 Crocidura indochinensis | reverse complement strand
AAAAAAAAAAAAAAAAGAAAGAGGTTCTATGAAAATTCATGGAATTAATTAAAAGAGGAGACTAATTTCCACAGCATGGGGGCTTCTGAGGAAAACACTATTTCAATCTACGAGGTGACCATATACCATCATGCAAAACCGTGGTCCGCATTAAAGGGCTGACATGATTTTCTGGTGCACCCAATAAAAATTAGAGACAAACTATATAGCAAGGCAGAGACTGTCCTTTCATTAACCGCTCAACCTGTCAATCAAAGCCCCAAACTTTCCTTAACAGGGAGCCTAGAAAGAGACAAGCGACTCTTCCGAGCTTATCCACAAAAGCAGCTGTTTTGTTAATTTGTGACACATAATAAGACGGCTCCTAAGTCCACTCTCGCTTAGCCAGGTCTCCATCTCCAGCTTCCTTTATACTTGCCACCTAGATTCTTTTCTTTCACTCCTTAACACCCCTACCCAACTGAGCTCCCAACCCCCAATAACTACATCCTTTCCTTCATCTAGATCAGGAGTTTAAGAGATCAGTTGCATATGAGAAGATTCACTCCACATGTGGCAGATGGGGCACCCCGGTCATACAGATCAACCTCCCCCACCCCCCCGGGCAATCCAGACGCTCTCATGCATGCGTGCTTGCTTGCTTGCTTGCTCGCTCGCTCACTCACTCACTCACTCACTCACTCACTCACTCACTCACTCACTTGTTCACTCACTCTCAGATCCCAAGTATGGTAACTACCTCGTCTGACAGGGGCTCAGGCCTATTCGCAGGGGAACTCTCAGGGGAGGATATGTTCTAGAGGAGGGAAAAGCATCTTGTTACTCATCTACTCCATGTCAAGAAGAAAAACAAAACAAACAAAAAATCCAGGTAAAGCAAGCATAGGTTGTTAGCCATACTTTTCTGGGGTGGTGGTGGCAGAGGGGGGAAGAATAAGGATGCAAAGGGGAAATGTTTAATTGCAGAATTTATTTCAATGAATAGATGACTTCTTAAAATGCTTCCTGGTGTCTTTGAAAGCATTTAAGGATAAACTGGTTATTATTGCATGCTAGGAATAAATATCTCAAGTAGATTTAGGAAAGAGACAGGTAAAATTACTATATATGAGTTTAGTAACATATAGTATGTTAGAGGGAGACCCTGGCTTCTGCTCCCTAAAGAGAACCTTTTCTCTCCACTGTTCCACCCCCCCCCCCCCCCCCTTTGTGGCTCAGACCTGCTATCATTATCTGCTCAGAATCCTTGGGGCTGACAGTGCTAGAGGTATGACCAAGCTCTGGATTTTTTTTTTATCCTGGGGTGGAAAGACTAAATAGCAGTGCTTGGCTGCTACTTCCAGCTATATGTGGGGCATGAACATACAGTGCTAAGGATCAAAATCAAGCCCATTGTATTCAAAGCATGTGCTCAGTCCACTGAACTCTTTCTTCTGCCAATGACAGCTTCCTCTTGCTTGAGAAAGGACTGATGGACTCTCTTACAGGCCAGATGGTTCTTGGCATAATCTAATTGTATCTGAGCATCCCTCACAATGGTCTCTGACCCCATTTATATGCTTGGATTTTGTGTATCTTAAAATAAAGCTTTCACTGAAGCAGTATCCTAGAATCAGGAGACACTGGATTCTGATGGGAAGACGTCGTATCAAGAATCCAGGGTGCCTGGGATTATGGGGAGCAGCCTAAATGTTGATTCTGATCACCTACCTGTGTCTGGATGGCAGACTAGGGAAGGGAAGAGAAACAGACTTGTTTCAGCATAGCAGGAAATTGCTGTTCACTGAACGTGGTCGGAAGGGGAGTGTAAATGACAGGAGGAGAGGGGGACGGTCAACAGGAATGAAGGAAAAGGTCATACTGGTAAACAGGAGGGAGGGAGACACATGCATGCCTCTCCACTGTGCTCCCGCTCCTTTATCTCAGTGGTGCCTCCTCTTTTCCACCGTATCAGTAGAGACCTCTCATTTCCTGTTGGAGGCCCTCACAAAAACATTCCTCCACCAAAAGCTGCTTTTTATCTGTGACATAAATTTTTGACATTTGTGTAGTAGTATCACAAGGAAAATGGATTCCTAATCTTTATATTAAAATATATAAGTGTGGTAATTACTAAGGACAGTCAAGTCTTATTGTGAGGTAAAATTTCCTTAGTTCAATTACAAGATAATTACAAATAAACGACTGAAGTCGCTCAGGGTGCTGATGGCATTCAGGGGACCACACATTGTAGTGGAAGGGAATCTAAGTCTCCTCGGACAAAGTATATATGTGTTCAACATCCCCTGGGCACACCATGGGACTTCTGAAGTACTGGGCTATTTAGTGTGCTATTATTATTATTATTTTTTTTGGTTTTTGGGCCACACCCAGTGACGCTCAGGGTTTACTCCTGGCTATGCACTCAGAAGTCGCTCCTGGCTTGGGGGACCATATGGGAACCAGGGGATCGAACCGCGGTCCGTCAGTTCCTAGGCTAGCGCAGGCAAGGAAGGCACCTTACCTACAGCGCCACCACCCGGCCCCGCTATTATTATTTTTATTTTTTTCGGCAGGTGAGTTGTTACTCACTCCTTAGTGGATTACAACTTCCATGGTCACCGTCCTGCTTATTATTATTATTATTATTATTAATTTTAATTAAAATACTATTTTCTGGGAGAGAGATAGCATGGAGGTAAGGTATTTGCCTTGCATGCAGAAAGGTCATTGGTTCGAATCCTGGCATCCCATATGGTCACCTGAGCCTGCCAGGAGCAATTTTTGAGCATAGAGCCAGGAGGAACCCCTGGTCACTGCCAGGGTGTGACCCAAAAATCAAAAACCAAAACCAAAACCAAACCAAACCAAAACAAAACAAAATTATTTTCTTTTTCTGATGATATTCTTTAGTTTGTTTTTGGGCCATACCTGGTGATGCTCAGGGGTTATCCCTGGCTATGCACTCAGAAATCGCTCCTGGCTTTCGGGACCATATGGGTAGCCGTGGTCCGTCCTAGGCTAGTGCGTGCAAGGCAGACACCCTATAGCTTGCGCCACCGCTCTGATATTTTAATATTATGTTTAGGCTTTATTTATACTAAATGGAGTGAAAACCCATTCCTAATAATCTACTATATTCCAAGGGCAATCCCCCTCCCATTGCATCTTTACTATACATGCTGCTGCTACATGAAAAGTCCTTTGTAGTTGGGTCAAATCTCAAGTTAGAGACTGCAAATAGTGAGCTCCAGTAACTAAAGAGCACAACATAGGGAATACAGCCAAAGAGTGGTTTTGTCAAAAATCAAATGAAATTAGCCTCTGATCCATGCTCAGTTCCCCAAAGGGTCTGCTCTAAAAGTGAGTTCTATGAACAGTCAGGTACACAACATAGTCACCTCTTTAGTTAAAATTTGTAAGGTTCAGTTATCTCACATCCTCTCATCCTCATAAAAACTAGAGAGGCTGAAAAATAAACAAACAGAAAACTAGAGAGGTTGAAACATGTCCATTAATTTTCCCGTTAAGACATCTAGGGAAAATGTGAACCAGGACTACAGTGGAGCTTAATGGCCAAAACTAATTTCTCCCCCATGAAAGAAGATGCTCGTTTAATCATAAATCAAAGAACACTCAATAGTTGAGTTAAAAAAACCAATCTACACACATTCGATTCATCTAACTTGTGCCCCAACCTTAATCAGGATTACTTTCCAAAGTAGTAATCTAGTTAACTGAAAATAGGTTCTCTTTTTTAGGCTGGGAAAGATAATATAGTGCAGTTATGGCTGACCTTTTTGAGCCCGAGTGCCCAAACTGCCGCACAAAACCAAAGAATTTCCTCAAAAGTGCCAGCACGTCAATTAAACCTTAATAACAAGATTTTAGTATATAAAAACTACGCATGTGCTGCATATCTTAATCACAGATCTTCCTGAGAGCCAGCTGCAAGGCCTTTGCGTGCCATAGGTTCACCATTGCGGGTATAGTGGATAGGTGTTGACCTCGCATGTAGTCGACCACAGTTTGATCCTTGGCACCCTATATGGTTCCCTGAGCACTGCCAAGAGTAATCCTGAACTTAAAGATAGGAATAATCCTGAGCACCGTCTGGTGTGGCCCCAAAATTGAAATAAAACAAAACCAAAAAATCCCACAAAACTCTCAAAACTATCTCCCAATGCATTTGAACATATCATTAAGGACCCAAGGTAGGAAAAGAAACAACAGGGGGAGATAATTCCTTGATGTAAGTTCTAGAATGAAGACACAATTTATCTGAGCAGCCCAGCTGGTTCCTAGGAACCAAGGAGAATTTTTTCTCTTTTGGGTATGGTTTTTTGGGCCATACCCAGAGGCACTCAGGGGTCATTCCTGGTTCTGTGCTCTGGAGTTGCTCCTGGCAGGCTCAGGGGACCATATGAGATGGCAGGGATCAAACTTAGTTGGTTCTTGCAAGGCAAACCCCTATCTGCTATGCTATCACTCTGGTCCTAAGGATACTCAATTTTCGTGCCTATACCTGGTGTGCTCAAGGTTTACTTCTGGGCTAACTCCTGGCAGGGCTTGAAGGGACTATGTGTGGCATCAGGGATTGAACTCAGGCCAGCTGCATGCAAGGCAAGCGTTGCTGTACTATTAATTCAACCCAAGAGGTCTATTTAAAGAATACACGGAGATCTAGCATGCTCATATCTGCAGGCAAGGACATTGACTGGCTATCGGCACAAGAGGAAAGAATCCTCTGTGGGAGCACAAGTTCTAGTCGAGATGAGAGGCTACCAGGTAAAAAATTCACAATGACCCCGAGCCTCCACATTCTCTTGCCAAGATGGGGGATATTTGGAAAATGTTCTTCAGTTTGAAATGAGATGATAATGATGATTTCTAGATCCAGCACTCCCAACAGCCAAGCCCAAATCACCTCAAACTGCAGAGGAGTATTGCAGCGACTAGCAGTAGTAAGTGATGGAATTGGCGAGAACATGAGGCTATATCCATTCCGACATTCCTCTTCTCCAGGGTGAGATGGGCCGGGTAGCTGGGGGCTCTTAGAGTCCACATTAGGAGGAGGTGGTGTGACAGGAGAAAGAGGTTGAAGTAACTTGGTGACACTCTGCTCCATCAGGTATCGAGATTTCCATTTCTTCAGTGGGCTTAACAAGTCTGTGAAGCACAGAATAAGAGGGTGAGAGCCCAGTTTAGATAGAGGCCATTGATCTCTAGCTTCCGAAGGGCTCCAAACTTCCCCTTGTCCCACCCCAGCATTGTTTCCGACAATCAAATCAAAGTCCCCCAAGCTCTAAATACCAAGCTTAGATTCTTAAAGCTATCTCTCAGAGAAACTGATGAACTTAACACTTTTAATGATTGATACCTGGAGCAAAGAGTCTCTTCCAGAGGAAAAGAAACCCTTAAAAACAAAAACAAGAGTTTCTCAAATCTGTATTAGTTAGAATTACTGTCTGCAAATGTTGTATTTCAAACGATCAACTCAAGCCAAAACATACAGACATTCCTCTTCCTCAAAACACAAAAGAAATCCCTTTTATTTAGTAACAATGTAAAGGGATTTGTTCATTTAATACTTGGAATTTGGATCTACTGAACTAGTTAGTATTGTAGGGAAATTATCACATTAAAGGACCTTCTTTATTGCATTTCTTTTTAGTCTTTTGAGTCACGGCCATGGAATGCTATGGATCGAACCTGGTTGAATGTATGCAAGGTGAGTGCCCTATCTACTATATTATAGTAAATAATTGTAAATAGTAAAACCCCAAGGTCTTACATATTTTTTTAAGAAAAACCTTACACAAAACATGTGTAAGGCCTCGACAGAGGTGATTATATGCTGTTGTGTTAGTAAAATTAAGTATGACTTTAAGGCCATGGACAAATGCTATTTGATGTCAAGAATCAGACTTAATTAGAAAACCGCACAAGCCAATATTATCACCACCCAAACTTTGGGTTTTGGGCCACACCCAGCTGTGTGTGCTCAGGCTTTTTTCTCCTGGCTCTGAGCTCATGGGAACTTTATTATGTGTATATGGTGCTGGGATTGAACCTGGGTTGGCCACAATCCAGTTGCCCTGTTGTACTACTATCTCTCTAGCCCCGTCACCTCATGTTAAAACTGAAGGATGTGATATATAGCAGTTAAGGCTAGACAGTCTAGATGTCATCTATGTTCATAATATATTAATTGATAATCCCAAGAGTTGATGAACTAAACAACTTTTGTCTGGCAGTTAGGGAAAATTTCCCGGATAGCAGCTTACGAACAGGGCTATGCTTCAGAAAAATCAATCTGCGGCAGTGATGAGGATAAGACACCAAACTACTTGAAGCCTATAAAGTAGTTAACAGAGAATTATGAGGCACAGGAACATAGTAGCTATAAAATGGAGGGAAAAAGAATGTAAAATACTTTTCTTTCTGATAACTGAGAATTTTTAACTTTCCTAGTATGGAAGTACATTCGTATTTTCCTTTTGTTCCAGAAACTACGTGTCCTTACTTTCCTTTTCTCCTTTTGAAAAGTGCCTAGGTATAAAAAACAAACATGTGATTTATAACTTATATATCCCGAGAATATTAAACAGTGTGTTTTTAAGAAAGATGGCTACACTGTTAGGTCCAATACGATTGATAAAGTACACTATAGAGAAATTGGTAAAAAACACAAACAACTTTTCCCACTCCTATGTCAACTTAATAGATTAAGACATACAAGCATAAACTATCAACTTGAATAGAACAGAGCTAATGTGATACCCTCAAATATAACTTAGAAACCAATGGTTCAAAGTTATGGTCACACAAGTTCTTTACTAATCGTTTTAATATTTATAATTATTTGTTTCTTTTGACTTGGTCTTTATTGATGTATGGCTGATACCCTGGTGTTTTCTTTTTCCTCTTTTTTTGGGCAACACTAGGCAGTGCTCACTATACGCCAAGTTAACTATAATTTTCCCCCTCTTTGGGGAGAGAACACATATATTGGTGATAAGGGTTTACTCCTGGCTCTGTGCCAAGGGATCATTCTTGGTGGGCTTGGAGAACCATCTCAGGTAGCAGGGATCAAACCCAGGTTAACTAGATACAAGGCAAGCGCCCTACTTGCTATATTATCACTCTGGTCCCTCTTTCTATTTTTAAATTCTTTTGGCTTTTTCAGATAAATAAGCATATTTGTATGATGTATCAGTATTTTTTTTGGGGGGCATATCCCACTGTGCTAAGCGATCACAGGTGGACCACGAGCAAGGCAAACGCTTACCTGCTACATATAATCTATCTACATATAATCTATCTTACCAGTATTTATTTTTTTTTGGGTCACACCCATTTGACACTCAGGGGTTACTCCTGGCTTGTGGGAACCATACGGGACACTGGGGCATCGAACTTCGGTCTGTCCTAGCAGATGCCTCACCTCTAGCACCACCGCTCCGGCCTGTCTTACCAGTATTTTTATCAAATGGGCTGGGCTGCCTGAGAACTTTAGTACACATTATTAAATAATAAAGGTTATACTGAAATAAGCGGACAACCCATTTTTTTGAATGAATACAATTAGTTACTTCCAGGGAGCAAGATAACTGGTATCTATTGTAGACAGATAACACTTATTTGCAAACTAATACATTTGTGTACATTTAGCTAACTATATGAACGTGTTTTCAAACAGTGAATTATTTATTTCCATCAGATACTCTTAATAATTGTAATATACCATTCTTTTCATAGTCTACTCTATACTATTTAAATTGAAGCTTTTTACTGTTATAATCAAAGTGGATGGTACTGTGTAATTTTTGGTGTGGAGAGAGGGATTAATTTGCTAATAAACTGAAGTAAAACTTTAGTGTCGGGGGCCAGGCGGTGGCGCTGGAGGTAAGGTGCCTGCGCTAACCTAGGACGGACCTCTGTTTGATCCCCCAGTTCCCCATATGGTCCCCCGTGCTTGCCAGGAGCGACTTCTGAGCGAATAGTCAGAAGCGTCACTGGGTGTGGCCCAAACCCCCCCCCCAAAATAAAAATAAAACTTTAGTGTCAATATAAAAATTCTATCAAATGATGTGCAACAATTAAACTATACTGTCATTCTCTCTCTCTCTCTTTTTTTTTGATTTTTGGGCCACACCTGGCAGTACTCAGGGGTTACTCCTGGCTGTCTGTTCAGAAATAGCTCCTGGCAGGAACAAACCACCTTTGGTCCTGGATAGGCTGCTTGCAAGGCAAAAAGCCGATGTGCTATCTCTCCGGGCCCTGTCATTCTTTTTTTTTTTTTTTGGTTTTTGGGTCACACCCGGCAGTGCTCAGGGGTTATTCCTGGCTCCATGCTCAGAAATTGCTCCTGGCAGGCACGGGGGACCATGTGGGGCACCGGGATTCAAACCGATGACCTTTTGCATGAAAGGCAAACGCCTTACCTCCATGCTATCTCCCAGGCCCCATGGGCCCTGTCATTCTCTTATTGGTTGAAACGGGAAGTTTTTATTCTGTATATTTTGGATTCTATGAATAAATAACACTTTGTGAATAAATTTTGGTCCCTGCCATAATTTTTTTTTTTGTTTTTGTTTTTGGGCCACACCCGTTTGATGCTCAGGGGTTACTCCTGGCTAAGTGCTCAGAAGTCGCCCCTGACTTGGGGGACCATGTGTGACACCGGGGGATCGAACCGCGGTCCATTCAAGACTAGCGAAGACAAGGCAGGCACTTTAGCGCCACCGCCCGGCCCCCCACTTTTTTGTTTTGGGTCACACCTGCCAGCACTCAGGGAATCATATGGAATGGCATTTTTCAAACCACCGTCCTTCTGCATGCACCTGCCTTCATGCTATCTCTCCGGCCCCCATACCTGACTTTTGTAGAATAATCAATCAATTCTATTTTTATATTCAGTGCTTTGGGGATGCTTTTGGTCACTTCTGAGAGTAGCTCTGGATCATGTACTTACTGCTGAAGATAGAGCCTGGCCTTCCTGCAGGAAACCCTGCATTCCAGCGCATCAGGTAGTAATAATTCATGATAAATCTTACCAGCTGTTAAAATGGATGTAATTGTCCTGACTCTCTTTTTCTTTCTTTTGGTTTTTGGGCCATACCCGGCTGTGCTCAGGGCTATCTGCTCAGAAACAGCTCCTGGCAGGCACGGGGGACCATATGGGACACCGGGATTCAAGCCAACCACCTTAGGTCCTGGATTGGCTGCTTGCAAGGCAAACACCGCTGAGCTATCTCTCCGGGCCCGATTCTCTTTTTCTTGTTTTGTGCCATACCTGGCAACGCTTGGGGCTTACTATTGGCAATGCCTGAGGGCCTATATGGGATGCCAGGGATTAAACCTGGGTCGGCTGTGTGCAAGGCAAGTAAGTGCCTTACCCATTATATTATTTCTTTGGCCCTTTTGGTATTCTTATTACAAATTCTTTCCTTCACTACATCAGCACAATAATAATTACAAAGCTATTCTTGATTGGGTTTCAAGCATACAATGTGTCAACAATGATTTCTTCACTTATGTCCACTTCCCGCCACTAATGTCCCCTCATCTGCCCGGCACTCACCAGTTTCTACAAGGTGCTTTAAAAAAATCATTACTGGGGCCAGAGAGATAGCATGGAGGTTAAGGCATTTGCCTTTCATGCAGAAGGTCATTGGTTCAAATCCCGGTGTCCCATATGGTTCGGTTCCCCGTGCCTGCCAGGAGCAATTTCTGAGCATGGAGCCAGGAGTAACCCCTGAGCACTGCCGAGTGTGACCCAAAAACCACACACACACACACACACACACACACACAAAATCATTACTTTTTGGATCATACTCTGCAGTGCTTAGGTGTTACTCCTGGCTCTGCACTCAGGAATCACCTCCTGGTGGGCTTGGCCATGTAGGATGCAAGGGATCAAAAACCTGGAAATGGCCGCATACACTGTACTATTGCTCTGCAACACCTTAAGTCTTTTTTAAGTTTTTACACTCTAGTTTCTAGCACTGCTGCTGATAGCATTTCATTCATCACACTTTAGCACCACTTCCTCCTTCTAGTTGAAACTTCCTTCCCTCATCAGTAGCTGCCCCTTCCCTGTTCTATTCCCCAATTCCCTCAAAGGCGTATTTCCTATCGAAAACTAATTACCATAATTTTTTTTTGTTGGGCCACACCCAGTGACGCTCAGGGGTTACTCCTGGCTATTTGCTCAGAAGTCGCTCCTGGCAGGCACGGGGGACCATATGGGGGACGGGGGATCGAACCACGGTCCATCCTAGGTTAGCGCAGGCACCTTATCTCCAGCGCCACTGCCCGGCCCTACCATGATTTTTTTGCACTCATTATCCCATTAAAAAAAATCCTGCTCATTAGAGACAATTCTGTCAGTCTCTCTTCTCTGACTATACTCAGCATGATACTCCCTAAGTCCCTCCATATAGCAGCAAATAGTCTAATTTGATCCTTTCTTATGGCAGAGTAATAATTCCATTGTATAGATGTAACATAGTTGAGTTTTCCAGAGACATTTATTCTGGGACACTTGGTTGTTTCCAAATTCTGGCTATTATGTATAGTGCTCCAAGGAACATAGGGGTGCACATAGTGGGCTCATGAGGTATATTTCAAAAAGTGAAATTGCTAGATCAAATGAAAGCTAAATTTCTAGATTTTATTTTTCAGGAATGCCCCACATTATTTTTTCCCAAAAAAGGCTGGACCAGTTCACAGTCCCACCCACCAGCAGTCCTTTCTCCCTGCATCCAGGCCAGCATTGGTTGTTCTTTTGATATGTGGCATTATGGTGTGATATAGCTCATTGCTATTTTGATTTGCATCGCAAAGTTATGTGGAAATTTTTTTAGTTATGTCTTTGGCATTTCTTCTTCTTCTTGAACCACACCGGCAGTGCTCAGGGGACCATATGGGATGCTGGGGATCAAGTCTGTCCCGGGATTCGAACCACTGTCCTTCTGTATGCAATGCAGCAGCCCTACTGCTGTGCTTTCTCCGGCCCCGGCATTTCTTTCTTGAGGAAGTTTCTTTTCATCTAATCATTCACTACTTTGGTGGGGATGGATTCCTTGTAAAATTCTAGCAGTGCTTTGTATTTTTTTTTTTGTTTTGTTTTGGTTTTTGGGTCACACCCGGTGACGCTCAGGGGTTACTCCTGGCTATTCGCTTAGAAGTCGCTCCTGGCAGGCCCGGGGGACCATATAGGGAACCGGGGGATCGAACCGCGGTCTGTCCTAGGTTAGCGAAGGCACCTTATCTCCAGCGCCACCGCCCGGCCCCAGTGCTTTGTATTATCTTTGGTATTAACCCTTTAAAATGGTTAATGAATAAATAAAACCATTTCTCCCAATCTGTGGGCATCCATTTTCTTTTGGTTTTTGGATCACACCCGGCTGCACTCCTAGCTCTGTGCTCAGAAACCGTTCCTGGCAGGCCTCAGGGACCATATGGGATGCAGGGATTCAAACCACAGATCGGATAGGTTTTGTGCAAGGTAAACACGTCTTAACGCTGTGCTATCATTCCAGCCCCTGTGGGCAGTCTTTGTATCCTGTTTGTAGCTGCCTTTAATGTGCACTAATTTCTCAAATTTACAGAGTCCTTTGTTTATTTGTGCTTCAACTTACTTGGTCAGTTGTGCTTCATTCTTTTTTTTTTTTT
>PVKC010043913.1:0-11779 GCA_004027635.1 Crocidura indochinensis | reverse complement strand
CTTCTATCATGGACTAGTCCTCCTGTCCCTCATCCTTATTTTCTCTAGATATTATTACCATATTGCCATTTATTATTCTTATATGTCACAAATGATTATTCTGTGTCTACACCTCTTTTTCTGACTCATTTCATTCAGAATAATAATCTGATGTATTGATATATGTACAGATGATGCACTGTGCATGGCTCAGTGTTTTTGTGTAGTCACAAGAAACAGAAATTGCACACCTGTACATTGTATCCACTCATTGTATGATAGACTGGATTCAAAAAAACTCCTTACTGAACTAACTCTGTGACAGATGACACAGTAAAGATAATTTGTGAAATTCACAATTGTGATCAAATCCAGGCTATTCACCGCCCTGGGTGAGAGTGTGAATGTCCACTACTAGCATCTACTTCATGAAGAAATGAAGTGGCTGTTCAGGAGAAGGGTGCTCTCTCACTTTGTTGGCAAGAGGGAAGAAGTAGTGCAGTTTCTGTGAGAGCAGAACTCTGACTTTGTACAAACCCACTTGGACAAGGAATGGGTTGGGGCCCGGGAGATAGCATGGAGGTAAGGCATTTGCCTTTCATGCAAAAGGTCATCGGTTCGAATCCTGATGCCCCATATGGTCCCCCGTGCCTGCCAGGAGCAATTTCTGAGCATGGAGCCAGGAGTAGCCCCTGAGCACTGCCAGGTGAGTCCCAAAAACAAAACAAAACAAAAAAAAAAAGGACAAGGAATGGGTAGATAAGCTTGTGTATTTGGCAGACATTGTTCATTTTCTCTATGAATTTAATATTTCTCTGCAGGGAAGTTTCACAAGTAGTTTTTACAGTGAGACATAAGATGAATATGTTCAAAAAAATCTGATTCTGGGATAGCTGTGTCTGAGAAGGAGATATTGTAATGTTTCTACTCTTGCAAAAAAAATTCTGATTGGCACTTTTTTATGCAGAAAGTCATAATCGATATGAAAAACAGCATTTAAGGGCATTAGCTCACAACATTAATCATGAGTACTCTGAACATGAGAATCCACAGAAAAGAAAACTCTGGGTTGAGAATCCCTTCATGGAAGATGCCCACTCTTGTGCAAAATAAAATATATATTTTAAGATCACTCCAGGCACTGTATTTCTAAACCCCATCCAACCTGGTCTGAAGAAGCAGGAAAGAAATAATAAATCAATCTAGCCAGGAAAGAACACCTTTGCTTAGAGTTGATACTGGGTATCATCTTACACTCTTGGAACAGGCCGCCAGGGCTGCACACAGGGCTTGCACTGACAGACACTAGGAGCAGAGTCCTGACTCCAGGAGCGGCTGCCCAGCACAAAGAAGAGCCAAATTAAAAGTGCAAAGAGCCACATGTGGCTCACGAGCCTCAGGTTGCCAACCACTGGTTTAGGCTGTTGGAAATGGAGTTTGGATGATCTGCACATATGGCAAGCACCTTACCTACTCTACTATTTCTCTGACTCTTCATCTTGATCTTTGAAATCAAGTTGCTAAAATTATTCTTACATTGTATTTTATCAATCATATGTATATTTGCCATTCCAATTTAAATTATTAAATTTTCTTTCTGAGATTTTCATATCACTGAACATAGTGTAAAGTAAGCTGCGTTCTGAAATAAGTCCTGGCATACATCTGCTTTAATGAAATGAGTAATATTAATGACATAAAAAAAAAGCTAGTTGCAATGGCATAAAAGTATTCTTGGGTAAAGTTTATAATCCAGAGCAAGTCAAAAATGTACAAAGAGCTCTATCTGGTGGCATCCAATCTCACAACTCTCTTTTATGTTAATTCTTGCAATCAATGTTACATATCCACAGACTCAAAGAACTCTTCAGTCTATGTGATCATTTATCATTGCCCTCTCATTTATAAAGATTCATTACATTAAAGTTAATTACGCAAAATGTCTATTATCTAAAGGCCTAACAAAGAATACTTTGACTATTTCTCATTACATTAAACTCCTGGGCCTCTACAGCTTGCAAGTATCCTTGTAGAGTATTTCCAAACTTAACTTTCTTCAAGCAGCTCTTTCCCACATACCTTCTTACAATATGGCACACAGAAATAAACAATGCTTGCGAAATAGCCTGATGTAATGACATCACGTTTTTTTTTTTAATAAAGAACTTGAAGAACTCGGAGAGTTTTGATTACAATCCTCATACACCTATAACAGATTTATCAAAGCACACAAATAGGAAGCTGTGCATTGAAGGAATTTGCTAAGTGTTTCCACACCCTCTTGGAGAAAAAGTATTCTAGGAACAGTACTCAGAAGTCTTGGGAGGGGGAAAGAGGACATATTTAATTGTACTAAGAAGTTTTGAGCATGACAAATAATGAGCCATAAACACATTTTCTACTCAGTTCCAGGAAATTTCTTATAACAAAGAATGACTCTTGATTTTGTATCTTCCACATACTAATCTCTCTGTAGTTTTTTTTCTTCTCTGTAAAGGAACTGTTGAGGACACTGAAAAAAAAAATAACAAGTCTTCAAGTCTGCAGAAGGAATAGTGTCATTTTGGTAAATTGTGAAAATAATGATGAAATTATAATAAAAACAAAATGTCACAACAGAGAGTTGATATTCACTCTCATTATTGTCTTTGAGTTTTGTCTCCTCAGCTGTGTTTGTTGAACATTAGGAATATATTTTTATAGAATTTGGATCTGGAAGAATATTTAGATTTTCTTGAATTTATTATTTGTGCTTTTCTTTTAGTCATATTGCCTTTTGAAATAGTAGCCAGTTATACTACAAATTCTGTCTAAATTTTTCAGTACATTAATACCATGAATGAGAAGTAAATGCAAGTATTAAAGAATATTTTATTTTCATTATAAAATATTTTATACTAAAATATATATGAAGAAAAGGAAATACTACAATAAAATAAATTTCTTCATATATATTTATAGTTCTTTCATTATATATTTAAAAAATTTGCACAACAATATTAATTGTTAATGATCACTCTGGACAAGAACTTTATGCTGAAAAGAGGTAAAATGAGATGCATGATATCTCTTCAGTAATTGTATTGCAAACTAATGTTTAAAAGGGACAAAAGGGAAGAATGAAAGAGAGAAAGCGAGAGGAGAGTACAGAAAATTGTTTGCCATAGAGACAGGCAGAGGGGAGGTTGGGTGGGTGTGTATGTGCAGGAAGCAAACTGAGAATATTGATTGTTGAAAATGTGCACTGATGAAGGGATGACTGTTGAACATTGTATAACTAAAACTTAATCATAGAAAATTCTTTATCTGGGGGTTGGAGTGGTATCGCTAGAGGAAAAGTGTCTGCTTGTGCGTGCTAGCTTAGGACTGACTGTGGTTTGATCCCTGGCATCCCATATGGTTCTTCAAGCCAGGAGCGATTTCTGAACACATAGCAAGGAGTAACCCCTGTGCATCACCGGATGTGGCAAAAAAATAAAAAATCTATATTTGTATCTCATGGTAATAAAAATTAAAATAGATAGTATTATGTTATACTTTCCTTGCTTTTGTTTTGTTTTGTTTTGTTTAGGAGCACAGAAAATTCCAGAGGTTACTTTTGGTTCTGCACTCAGGAATTACTCCAGGCGGTACAATGAAAACCATATGGGAGACAGATGTCAAAACTAGATCCGGTGCGTGAAAGGCTACCACCCTCCCCTCTCCAATCACTATGCTTTCTTGTACCTTTCTGTATTCCCCAAATCTTCCCATGTTATTGTTTTGTTTGAACATTGTGTGGTTTTCAATTATTTATTCTATTTCAATACCACTGAAGTTTTCAAATCAATGTGTCAGTAATAGTGTATTTTTAAAATAAAGACTTTAATTGTATAGTAAACTCCTCTAGCACCTACACACCATGCCAAAATCAGAAAATAAGAATTGGGGGGAAAATAGGGGCCAGAGTGGTGGCACAAATGGCAGGGCATATGCAGTGCACATGCTAATCTAGGATAGACTGCGATTTGATCTCTCAGCATCCCATATGGTCCCCTAAGCCAGGAGCGATTTCTGAGTGCATAGCCAGGAGTAACCCCTGAACATCACTGGGTATTATCCGAAAAGAAAAAAAAATAATTGGAGAAAAAAGAAAGCTTTATTCAATGCTCTAGTGAACAAGATTGGTGTATACTAATATTTGTATATGAATTATGATAAATAGTACAAATTATTTATATTGCTCTGAGCAATATAGAAATCCATCTAAATGAAAGGGTAAAATATATTTCTTCAGAGATATTATTATTATAGTTCTTTCACTATATATTGCTATTAACATTTATTAAACACATCCCATTATTTTTTTTCTTTTGGGCCACACCCGATGACGCTCAGGGGTTACTCCTGTCTATTCGCTCAGAAGTCGCTCCTGGCAGGCACGGGGGACCATATGGGGAACGGGGGGATCGAACCGCGATCCGTCCTAGGTTAGCGCGGGCACCTTATCTCCAGCGCCACCGCCCGCCCCCCCAAAAAAAACCGCCCGCCCCCCCCAAAAGGCACTGGAGATAAGGCGCCTGCGCTAACCTAGGACGGACCACGGTTCGATCCCCTGGTTCCCCATATGGTCCCCCGTGCCTGCCAGGAGCGACTTCTGAGCGAATAGCCAGGAGTAACCCCTGAGTGTCACCGGTGTGACCCAAAAACCAAAAATAAATAAATAAATAAACACATCCCATTATATAAGAATATTTTTCCTAAATATGCTTGACAAAATGGCATGAGCTTGTGTTCTCATATACATAAGTAAAAGAGTTTTCTCATATCCTTGCCAAATCTAGAAATTATTATTATCATTTATTTATTTTACCAGGTATTTATTTTCATGTTTTAAGTATGTTTAATTAAAAATGAATCATTTGTGTATATATGTCATTAAATTACTTTAAACAGGGGCCGGAGCGGTGGCGCAATGGCAAGGTGTCCAAAAACAATGAAATACAAACACTAATGAGAGTTCTATTATTATAAAAATTAAAAGTACGGGCAGGAGTGGTGGCATGAAGTGGTAAGGCATCTATCTGCCTTACTCATGCTAGTCTAGGACAGACCGAGGTTTGATCCCTCAGTGTCCCATATGGTCCCCCAAGCCAAGAGCAATTTCTGAGCACATACCCAGGAGTACCCCTTGAGTGTCATTGGGTGTGGCTGAAAACTAAAATAAGTAAAAGTAAATGTAACTCTAAATTTTAATTCAATATAAGCTTTTAGTTTTTTTCATTATGATGCATTTCAGGAGATAGTTAAAGTATTTAAATATATAAAACACTAACGAAAGGCAAGCACCTTACATTCTGTAGTACTATCTGCCCAAATTTATATTTTTGAGTCTTTAGGATCCTTCAGTAGCAGTCACACTACTATTACCACTGTACACATGAGAGTAATAATAGGGAAACAACTCAGAAAGGATATATTTAGCTTCCAGTTGCAAAGACATTTGTTAAGTAGTTGAAATTAAAGGTGTTAGTCAAGGCTTTAAAAGTACAAAGTTTGAATTCACACTGCCTAATTTGTAACACTTTTCTTTCAACTCTGACATTCCTCTCAAATATGTTGTTATTTCAATTTATATGGCACTAAATTCCTATTTGAAATTAGAGATAATTTATATTAGCTGATAAGTTATTGAGGAAACCAAAATAGTACATGAATAAAAATATTTAAATTATTTAATGAAGAAAATTTATTTTAAAAGCATGTAGCAGGGCCCAGGAGATAGCATGGAGGTAAGGCGTTTGCCTTTCATGCAAAAGGTCATTGGTTCGAATCCCCGGTGCCCCATATGGTCCCCCGTGCCTGCCAGGAGCAATTTCTGAGCATGGAGCCAGGAGTAACCCCTGAGCAGTGCCGGGTGTGACCCAAAAACCAAAAAAAAAAAAAAAAAAAAAAAAAAAGCATGTAGCACATATGAGAAGTGTTAAGTTCAAGTTATAATCACTTACTTTTTTCTTTACTCATTTTCCTATTACAGAGTTAAATAATTCTTCTATTTTGACATTTACAACTTTTCTAGCATTTTATTTTTGTCCTTCTAATAAGTAACACTCTACCTAAATTATCCAACTGTTCTTACATGTTAAAATTTTCATGATGTTCTTAATTTTTAATGTTATTATTAAATAAATTATGTCTGATAAATTCAAAATCTGTCTCAAATTTGATTTTCTCTCGATGATTGTTTTATTCTCTTTGGAATATTTTGGGGACCTGGATGGCAGACCAGCAGAAGAGTATTTATTCTAATATGTGGTATTTTGGACACATACACTCACACACATACACACACACACACACACACACACACACACCTATGGATTTACTGGTCTTTAATCATAGATTGTATGTCTGGGGCTGGAGCAGTGGTGCAGAGCGGTAAGGCATCTGCTGTGCTGGTACTAGCCTAGGGTGGACCGTGGTTCGATCCTCCAGTGTCCCATATGGTCCCCCAAGCCACAAGCAATTTCTGAGTGCATAGCCAGGAGTAACCCCTGAGCGTCACCAGGTGGGGCCCGAAAAAACAAAACAAACAAACAAAAAAGTTTCTTTCTCAGTCTATGATGTTTCTAATGGTATCAATCCTCTCATCCATGTTCACTGAATATTTCCCTCATTATTGTATTTTCAACCTATTTTCTTGAAGATTTAATCTCATTAACTCTATATTGCAGGTGTGATTAAATTATAGACCTTAATATGTAGATATTATCCTAGATTATCAATCTGAGATGGGAGAGCAGTCAGAGCAAATGTGGTAAGGAATAAGAAAACTTCACCTCATGAAAAAAATTCTTTGTGCAATGCTTAGTCATTGTTATACCTTAAACAAAATGCCAAAGAACTTGTATAGCACCAGTGTCTTTTGCACCCTGTCCTTTAGCATAGAATACTCAAGGGGTCAAAGGTAAGGATCTGTAATAAATGGGAGATCATGATCTGATATTAGGGAATTAGCCAGTAGAAGAAGGTGAGGGGTGCTACAAGACAGGAAGGAGAACAGGAAAAGTTCGAGAAACACAACTTTAACACATCAAATCATCTCCCTTTTCCTTCTTTGATCAATTCCCATCTTTGGTTTATTAGCCAGCATATAAATCCTACAGAGAAATCTGTTTCTGCTGAGAAAGTTAGTAATTAAAATCTTCTGAGAGCCAAATCATATTATACAAACAATATTACCTTTATGATGAATGTTTACAATTGCCATGAAAACCCCTAAAATAATCAAATATGGCTAGGATCTGAAACATTGAGAAATTATTATTCCTAAAGCTCCCTTTTTTGGAACTCTTATGCATATTCCATCCTTTATTAAGCTACTCTTCCTATATCTGTGTAATCTAAATAATTGTATAGAAATATCATTCTTCTAACATATGCTGGATTTCTGACTCTCTTAATCAGCTGTTGTTCATACTTACAAATAATGCTACTCTTTTTTTTTTTTTTTGTGGTTTTTGGGTCACACTCGGCAGTGCTCAGGGGTTACTCCTGGCTCCATGCTCAGAAATTGCTCCTGGCATGCACAAGGGACCATATGGGGCACCGGGATTCGAACCGATGACCTTTTGCATGAAAGGCAAACGCCTTACCTCCATGCTATCTCCCGGGCCCCAATAATGCTACTCTTTAGGTCATGGTTGCATACTCATTCATAATGTATACTTTGCTCTAATAAACTTTTTTATGTACTTTATTTGACTCATTTTCATTTTTGTTTTAGTGCCAGGTCTGGCAATACTTAAGCAGTACTTCCAGCTCTGTACTAGTGGGGCAACACTTAGCCTCCATTAGTTCGTACCAGTGTGCACTGTATTCAGTCCATTGAGCTATCCTTCTAGCCCATCTCCGATTCACTTTGGAATACTTTCCTCTGATGGATCAAGATTCTGCCCACTGGAGCAGAGCTAACAGCTTCAGTTCTCAACAGGCATTTTCTTACGTGTTGCCAATCTAATTACAGGAACTTTTAAAAACAAAGAATATTTACTAAGTCAGAATTGGAATAGAGAAGAAAAGAGGATTGAGAAAAGTGAGAGGGCAGGGCTCTCTGCATTGCCCACTAATGGTGAGGTGAATCTAGAGGACTCGCAACATCACCCTGACTTTGATGAAGAAGATGCACAGAAACCGGAATCTTTAACTACAGAAACCTGAAACCAACAACAGCGAATCTGTGAAAAAAAAATCCTACCAGTACCAGAGAGAATGAATCAGGGGTTGGACAGTCTAGTATCCTGGAGCCCTGAGTCGGTCTTGTGCCAGAAAATTTCAGGGGTAAGGTCGCCTTGTACTTAAGCAAAGGCTTTTCTCTTCCATTTCCCCTATATTTTACTGGGCCTATGTAAACAATTGCCACCCACACTGTTTTTTACTGTATTTGTTAAAACTCTTATCTTTAAAAATAAAATAAGAGCTTACTCAACTTTTTGCTAGTGCTTTAATGAGTTCATTGGTGATTTAATAATTTTCAAAAATGTACTTGCCACTGAACATTTTCTTTCCTTTCAATTTTCTATTTCTTTTCTCAATCATGTTGTTTTTGATCTTCCTGAAACAACTGTATTATGATCAGTTATGTCAACTATGTGACACATTTTCATCAATAAGTAAAAAATATTATAGAAAAGAAAAAAGTGAGAGTAAGATCACACAATTACACTTAGAATAGATCTAAATTTATATGTTTGAGTGTGTTTCAGTTATTGGTAATTTTAAAATGTATCAAGAAAATTGTAATTTGCATTCAGGTTTGAGAATTTGTATTCAGGAAACTAGGAATAATACTATACTCGAATATGAAGACACCCAAGAAATAAGTTTAGCTAGATAGTGCCAAGGAGAGTGGCCAAAAGAGGTGATTTAAAGACTCTTAATTTAAATGACCAGAAAATTGGAACCAGAAAAAAAGCTTTGCCAATGGGAGTCCTGTATTTAATCTTTTGTCTGTCATTGCTCCAGGCAGGAAGACTATCCACAGAAACTTTGCATTAGCTTCCTCTTCCTTTCACAAACTTCTTTTGAGATGTTAGACCCTGTTAGGCTTGATTAACATTAGATATTTTGTCTGTTAACATCTGCCCTTCCCCCATGATGATTGACAGTGAACACTAAATATTGTTTGTGGAGCACAGCCTGCACTCACAGTCCACGAGGCTGAGAGCACCCTGACTTCATGCTTTTCTTATTAGTCTGTCTGTCTTGTTTTCTTAATTATCAAAGTGCCCTGCTTCAGGCCCATTCACCCAGGGTTGAAATCCTGCACTTGAGTAATGGAGCTAACTGTGCAAATATTTTTACTCCTTTTCTCTTTCCAATTGCAAAACTACTTTTGGTAACATTTCTCCACATATTTGATGCACATTAAGAAGTCAGTCAACATTTCTGATTACAAAATGGGAGGATCTCTGGTGAAAAGCCATTATAAATAATAAAATTTTATAATTCTTTTTAAAAATTGTTATTTATTTATGATTGTTTCTCAAGTTCATAATTGCAATAACACACCATCACTTACACAATCTGTACAATTTTTAAATGAAAATTTTTATTGTTTATAAGAGGATAAAGTTCGGTGTATATTATATTCATAACATTGCAACGTCTTCCTAAAACTTGTATATATAAATGAAAGAAGCTACAATAAGTCTCATTAAAATTAAGATATTTTCTATGGAGATTGTTCACGTTTTATTTGCATACTAATGGAATAGGGATTCTGAAATACTCTTCTGGGCTAAAGAGTGAAGATTCATAGATATGGTTGTTTCGACAAACCCTGTTATTTTTGTGGTACCCAAGATACTGAGATATGAAAGAATAATATTTTTCTCTCTCATGGGTTCTTTTAAAGGAGAGAAGCAGTATTTTAATATAATCTCTTGTTTATAGGCAGACTAGATTTAATTAGAGTGCAATTAGGTGAAGCTGACTCTTACATTCAGTAACCATTATCCTCTTGTTTTGAGTAGAAAGCAAAAGGCTTAATAACACACATTGAATTTTCAGGATGAGAAGGAATAACTAAATTTCTTTATATTCTTTTTTTTGTATATAATAATTTTCACCGCTCATTTCCTTCCTTCGGTTTTGATTTTTAAAAACAATTTGTAAATGCCTAAATTTTATCAACATGCTAGGTCTTTCTGCTATAAGACATTTTTTAAATATCTACTCCAAATAATAATTATTCTATTAATTTTAGGAAAAAAACGTAATTTTATCTATTGTGAATACAAGATATTTGCAAACATTGTTTATTATTTTCGTAACGCTGCAGTATATTTTTTTATTCCACATATATTTCATCAGATTGTATTGAGAGACAATGTTGAGGTCCTGGGACCCTGAGTTCTGAACAAGAAGGATGCCATGTTCGGCTTTTCTTTCTCAAACCTAAATTTCCATTAACATTCCACTAAACTTCCTGGCCATACCAGGTAGCCTATCTGGAAAGGACACGAGGGAACTGTAGGAATCTAACCTAGATTGCAGCCTATCATTTTAAAGATCATCAGAAACTATGAACCTACTCATCCCCTCCCTATATAACATACTTATCCCCTCTCTATATAAACAGGCTTGTGACCTTGGGCGGGTTTCATCTCCGAGAGATGACCCTGACTGGTCAATTTGGAGCTGTTGGTAAATTAATGTTTTGTTTTCCTTTTCTTCAATTGTGTGGTCTTGTCCTATAACTCTGGAGTCTAATAATCCCTAGTTAGGGAAGTCCTGCCCTACTCCAGGAAGCAACATGCATCTGAAAGATTATGATCTCTCCTATTTCTAGCACATGTCAACTAACAAAACTCATTGCTATAACACCAAATTAAGCTCTCACTTTTGAACTCCTATATTGCTATACAAAAGTCTTGTGCAAAGCTTATTTTTCACAACTTCTATTATTCTTAGAAAATTAAAATTGAATTCTAGGTATCACTATTTAAAATATTGTTAATGGTAGGTTTTCACGTGTAAAGCATTGCAGCACCACATCCTTGTCCAGAGTGTCCTCTGCCTTCTATCGTTACCCCCTTTTTTTAGCTTCCTTCTTTAGACCAATTCTCAGGTTCTGTTGTTTATGGACGTCTGTTATTTATTTGCTGTATTTCTTAAAAATCTACACTTGAGAGAAATTACTGTAACTAATTCTCATCATATTCCTCTCCAGATTTATCTATGTAGCAACTAATTGCATGATTTTGTCTTTTCTTATGGTCAATTATGATCCAACTTGGCATCTACAGCAAAGACACAAAACTCATATTGAATTGACCTCTGCATGCCTATTACATGTGAAACAATAGCCAATAGACTACACATATGTCCAAGAACAGATGACTGGATAAAAGTCTATAATAAAATATACAATGGAATACAAACTCTATTCATAAAGCTTTAGAATAAATTTTCCATGGATTTGAGGAGTATCCTTTTAAAAAATCAATATATTTTGTTGTTATTTTCTTCAAAGTGTCTGAATAACTTGCCAATACTCTAAAATAAAATCATAGATATATACCTTGGTGTAGTAAACTAAATACTAAAACTGAGACAGAATGATGTCTGTACTCCATCACAACGTCTAACAGATAAATTCTTCAGAAAATTTGCTTCAGAGAAATATATCACTCACTTTACAGATTTTCATGGCAAATTGATCAGAACTTTTTTTTATTACAATCATACTCCCCATAAGAGTAGGAAGAATTCTTAGCCCTAATAAGGTGGTCGGCAACCTGCGGCTCGCGAGCCACAT